>JAIGNY010001306.1:302500-500000 GCA_020152595.1 Chiridota heheva
TATATATATATAAATATATATATATATACATATATATATATATATATATATATATATATATATATATATATATATATATATATATATATATATATATATATATATATATATATATATATATATATATATATATATATATATATATATATATATATATCATTTCTACAGATAAAGCAATTACCTTAATCCACAAGCACTAACTGAAGGTAGGCCTGCTAACATAATGCATCTGATATAGAATTATTATGAAAATAATCCTATTCATTAGAAATTATTTGTAATTAGAATTACATATTTGAAGGTTTTTTTACCGTTTAATAATGCAATACGCGATAAAGCCAAAAACGTTGAAAATTCGGATTAACTTAAACCTAAAAGTTTTAGCAATTTTCGTTACTGGCCCAACACAAATTTAGCATTGACAAAAAGCTTATTGCTTCATCTTTAAAATTATGTCTAAATTGAATTTGTTTTAATGGAAACGGGTCAGGAGCTCGGTACATATCTGGCTTAAAATTGACCTCATATTTCAATAATCGAATTTAAAACTCACTTATTTTTTTATAAATTTTGCAAATAAAATGGTGTAAATTTGGTATCAATTGACAAAGAAAACTTTGGACTTCCACCCACTTTTCCGTTTTACTTGGTGCAAAGTTGTCAGGTGACACCCACGTGCAGTGGCGTTAGTAGACCATTTTGACAAGGGGTATAAGATTTACCCACGACCTCAAATTAGCATCCATTCAAAAAACTGCGTACCTGCAAAAAAGTTAATAATCAAAATTTAGGGGTGTGACCCCCTCCTTCCCCCACACACACCCTAGGTATTTACGCCCCTGCCCACATGATACGAAACTTTACTTCTCCAGTGATTGTTTTCGCAGAAAATGAAAAATTCTTAAGGTGGGAGGAGTTCCGTGCGAAGGGAGTGACGTCACGTCACCTCATGGAAACTGACTGATATATAATGTTTTTATGCGCAAATCATGTGATAATTTTTTTCCTATTTCTCAGCATTTACTTGCAACGAAAGTGAAAAGATTCCTAATATGGCAAGCATCACTTACAGTGACAATCGGCGGTTTTTTAAGAGCACGGCAACATATTCATGTGGTCCAGGTTACGTACCACGGGGTCAGGTCACTCGTACATGCCAATCTGACAAAACGTGGGGTCACGAACCGCCAGAGTGTAATGGTGAGTAGGGATCACGATTACAGCCATACTGAAAAGAGTAGGTCCACATGTGCTATGTCATAACAGTCCGGGAGATACCCACGGTAGCAGATATTACGTACACTAAAACAGAACCAAAGCGTTTGGGTGAGGTCAAGTTACATAGACTGATCAAATTGAAACATGATGTATACTTGTTATAGTCTTGAGATATGAAGTATGCTTGTTTTCCTCATGATTGTAATCAATTTTAATTCATTTATATGTGGTAAGAATTCTATAATTCATTGGTCGAAAATAGTCAGATGACCATGAGTTATCCGTGGCCACAAACGGAATCATCTCTACCTCACACACGGCATGGAATACGCACAGTACCACAAACAACGAACCCACAGCAAAATACGCTCTTGATTTGGGTGCTATTATCACTCGTCGTTTAGAAATACGCAAATTGTATATCGCGTTTAATCCGTGACAACGCACGATAAATCATGGGTTAAAGTGAAAAACAACCACGGGGTTTGCAAGAAGTTTGCAACTATCATTGCAATGTATATAACAACAAAGATGCTACCTCTACAATTTTATATTTGTGTTTAATTTCTAGTATGAATGATATAATCTGGATTTTTAAAATGATCACTAAGGAGGGTATGGTGATTTCATGTGGTTCTCTTCTGTTTCAGTTGTTACTTGTCCAGATATTCCACGCACGGATAATATTCGCACCGTTACATTCAGTAACCATAATAACTACCAAAGCGTGGCAACATATGCCTGCACCGCTGGCTATGAAATCGCTGGAAAAGCGTCTCGAAGGTGTGAGAGTGACGGTACCTGGACCCAGAAACCACTTTGCACAAGTAAGATCTTATTGAAATTTAAATAGGAAGCAGTCGAGTAATATTTATATACTGCAAAGGACAATTATTATAAAAAAAAGCATAAGATTGGAATTTTAGCGTGGTAATCTTACAAAATGCATAATATGCAAATCTAAGATACAACATATTGTTATAAGTTTCATATAACCTAACATTACGATAAATTACAAAAAACACAATCAAAAGAAATTAACCATTGGACTTTCTTGTTATTGTTGCTGCATCTAGAGTTAAAGTAAACTATTAAGCAAAAAAATTCCCTATGACTTGAGTTATCAAATGAATGATTCTTTCGTTAGAAGTATTACAGTAAATGAATGAAATGAAATGCATGCTTATAACTCAACTCGACAGAATATAGCTGTAAAGAGCTCGAATCAAGCAAAACAGCCAGAGAGAGTTGAAAACACAATTACAGTGACGGGGTCGTCGCCTGCGTATTCGGTTATGATAGTACAAATGCTATCACGAAACGCTTAATACGACCCGGACGAGAACACAGGTACGAGGTACGGACAGACATAACATCGACAACCAAGTCAATGTCCACGGCCTTTGATAACCAGTTGTGGTGCACTGGCGTAGCAAAACAGCGTGAATCGATATAACATATAAAGAGAACAAGATTATATGTAATCAGTTAATTCAGTTTTGCGATAATGCGGGTGGTATGTCATATGGGCCATAGTGTAAGATGGCGTATGAGACACAGATTGCAGTTGGGACAGGCAATCACATGGTCAACAGAACGTAGTATGGGATGGCATGTGAGACAAAGGCTTGTGTTTAGTATTTTGTATGCATGATACGATACGATTTCATGTGATACTCTTCTCTTTCAGTTGTTACTTGTCCAGAAATTCCACGCACGGATAATATCCACACGGTTACATTAAGTGACCATAATAAGTACCAAAGCATGGCAACATATTCCTGCACCGCTGGCTATGAAATCGCTGGAAAAGCGTCTCGAAATTGTGAGAGTGACGGTACCTGGACCCAGGAACCACTTTGCACAAGTAAGATCTTCTTGGAATTTAAATAGGAAGCAGTCGAGTAATGTTTATATACTGCAAAGGACAACTATTTAAAAAAAAAAGCATAAGATTGGAATTTTAGCGTGGTAATCTTACAAAATGCATAATATGCAAATCTAAGATACAACATATTGTTATAAGTTTCATATAACCTAACATTACGATAAATTACAAAAAATACACTCAAAAGAAATTAACCAATGGACTTTCTTGTTATTGTTGCTGCTTCTAAAGTTAACGGAAACAATTAAACAAAAATATTCCTCTGTGACTTGAGTTATCAAATGAATGATTCTTTCGTTAGAAGTATTACAGTAAATAAATGAAATGAAATGCATGTTTATAACTCAACTTGACAGAATATAGCTGTAAAGAGCTCAATCAAGCAAAACAGCGTGAATCGATACAACATATAAAGAGAACAAGATTATATGTAATCAGTTAATACAGTTTTGTGATAATGCGGGTGGTATGTCATATGGGCCATAGTGTAAGATGGCGTATGAGACACAGATTGCAGTTGGGACATGCAATCACATGGTCAACAGAACGTAGTATAGGATGGCATGTGAGACAAAGGGTGTGGTTTCATATGTGATATATCTGTTATCTACTTACAATTTTCATCTTTCCGAAATTCCCGGCGACTCTTGGTACGTTAGTATCGCGATCGCACAGAAATACTTGTTGAAAATACCGACATAATAAACATGCTTAGACAATAATTGTCTTCGCAAACAGCAGGAATACTGTTTCCTCGTCGTGATGATAGGTTCACGTTGAGCTTGATCCACATAGATATACAACTTGTGCCCAAGTTTTTCAATTTCGGAGAGATATCATGTCCCAGCATATCAACTGCAGCGGCGAGCAACGTTCAAGGCATTACCTATACCGATGGCAATAACTATCTCAGCATCGCATCATACACCTGCAATACAGGCTATGAGATAGTGGGTACTGCCAATCGAGTGTGCCTGTCGGGTGGCACTTGGACGCAGGAAGGTCGTTGTTATGGTAAACTCTAAGGATTATTTTCAGTTTTTTCTGATACCTTTTCAATTTTTGTGTTGTGTTTAGTATTTTGTATGCATGATACGATACGATTTCATGTGATACTCTTCTCTTTCAGTTGTTACTTGTCCGGATATTCCACGCACGGATAATATCCACACGGTTACATTAAGTGACGATAATAACTACCAAAGTATGGCAACATATTCCTGCACCGCTGGCTATGAAATCGCTGGAAAAGCGTCTCGAAATTGTGAGAGTGACGGTACCTGGACCCAGGAACCACTTTGCACAAGTAAGATCTTATTGGAATTTAAATAGGAAGCAGTCGAGTAATATTTATATACTGCAAAGGACAATTATTATAAAAAAAAAAGCATAAGATTGGAATTTTAGCGTGGTAATCTTACAAAATGCATAATATGCAAATCTAAGATACAACATATTGTTATAAGTTTCATATAACCTAACATTACGATAAATTACAAAAATACACTCAAAAGAAAATAACCATTGGACTTTCTTGTTATTGTTGCTGCTTCTAGAGTTAACGGAAACAATTAAACAAAAATATTCCTCTATGACTTGAGTTATCAAATGAATGATTCTTTCGTTAGAAGTATTACAGTAAATAAATGAAATGAAATGCATGTTTATAACTCAACTTGACAGAATATAGCTGTAAAGAGCTCGAATCAAGCAAAACAGCGTGAATCGATACAACATATAGAGAGAACAAGATTATATGTAATCAGTTAATACAGTTTTGTGATAATGCGGGTGGTATGTCATATGGGCCATAGTGTAAGATGGCGTATGAGACACAGATTGCAGTTGGGACATGCAATCACATGGTCAACAGAACGTAGTATAGGATGGCATGTGAGACAAAGGGTGTGGTTTCATATGTGATATATCTGTTATCTACTTACAATTTTCATCTTTCTGAAACTCCCGGCGATTCTTAGTACGTTAGTATCGCGATCGCACAGAAATACTTGTTGAAAATACCGACATAATAAACATGCTTAGACAATAATTGTCTTCGCAAACAGCAGGTATACTGTTTCCTCGTCGTGATGATAGGTTCACGTTGAGCTTGATCTACATAGATATACAACTTGTGCCCAAACTTTTCAATTTTGCAGAGATATCGTGTCCCAGCATATCAACTGCAGCGGCGAGCAACGTTCAAGGCATTACCTATACCGATGGCAATAACTATCTCAGCATCGCATCATACACCTGCAATACAGGCTATGAGATAGTGGATACTGCCACTCGGATATGCCAATCGGGTGGCAGCTGGACGCAGGAAACTCGTTGTTATGGTAAACTCTTGGTATTATCTTCAGTTTTTTCTGATACCTTTTCAATTTTTGTGTTGTCTTTAGTATTTTGTATGCATGATACAATACGATTTAATGTGTCAATTTTCTTTTCAGTTGTTACTTGTCCAGACATTCCACGCACGGATAATATCCAAACCATTACATTCAGTGACTATAATAATTACCAAAGCGTGGCAACATATGCCTGCACCGCTGGCTATGAAATCGCTAGAACAACGACTCGAAGGTGTGAGAGTGACGGTACCTGGACACAGGAACCATTTTGCACGAGTAAGATCTTTTGGAATTTAAATAGGAAGCAGTCGAGTAATATTTATATACTGCAAGGGACATTTTTATTTTGATAAAAGTATAAGATTACAATTTTAGCGTGGTAATCCTACAAAATACATGATATGCAAATCTAGGATACAAGACATTATAAGTTTCATATAACCTAACAATAAATTACACAAAGTATACACTCAAAAGAAATTAACCAATGGACTTTCTTGTTATTGTTGCTGCTTCTAAAGTTAACGGAAACAATTAAACAAAAATATTCCTCTGTGACTTGAGTTATCAAATGAATGATTCTTTCGTTAGAAGTATTACAGTAAATAAATGAAATGAAATGCATGTTTATAACTCAACTTGACAGAATATAGCTGTAAAGAGCTCGAATCAAGCAAAACAGCGTGAATCGATACAACATATAAAGAGAACAAGATTATATGTAATCAGTTAATACAGTTTTGTGATAATGCGGGTGGTATGTCATATGGGCCATAGTGTAAGATGGCGTATGAGACACAGATTGCAGTTGGGACATGCAATCACATGGTCAACAGAACGTAGTATAGGATGGCATGTGAGACAAAGGGTGTGGTTTCATATGTGATATATCTGTTATCTACTTACAATTTTCATCTTTCCGAAATTCCCGGCGACTCTTGGTACGTTAGTATCGCGATCGCACAGAAATACTTGTTGAAAATACCGACATAATAAACATGCTTAGACAATAATTGTCTTCGCAAACAGCAGGAATACTGTTTCCTCGTCGTGATGATAGGTTCACGTTGAGCTTGATCCACATAGATATACAACTTGTGCCCAAGTTTTTCAATTTCGGAGAGATATCATGTCCCAGCATATCAACTGCAGCGGCGAGCAACGTTCAAGGCATTACCTATACCGATGGCAATAACTATCTCAGCATCGCATCATACACCTGCAATACAGGCTATGAGATAGTGGGTACTGCCAATCGAGTGTGCCTGTCGGGTGGCACTTGGACGCAGGAAGGTCGTTGTTATGGTAAACTCTAAGGATTATTTTCAGTTTTTTCTGATACCTTTTCAATTTTGTGTTGTGTTTAGTATTTTGTATGCATGATACGATACGATTTCATGTGATACTCTTCTCTTTCAGTTGTTACTTGTCCGGATATTCCACGCACGGATAATATCCACACGGTTACATTAAGTGACGATAATAACTACCAAAGTATGGCAACATATTCCTGCACCGCTGGCTATGAAATCGCTGGAAAAGCGTCTCGAAATTGTGAGAGTGACGGTACCTGGACCCAGGAACCACTTTGCACAAGTAAGATCTTATTGGAATTTAAATAGGAAGCAGTCGAGTAATATTTATATACTGCAAAGGACAATTATTATAAAAAAAAAAGCATAAGATTGGAATTTTAGCGTGGTAATCTTACAAAATGCATAATATGCAAATCTAAGATACAACATATTGTTATAAGTTTCATATAACCTAACATTACGATAAATTACAAAAAATACACTCAAAAAGAAAATAACCATTGGACTTTCTTGTTATTGTTGCTGCTTCTAGAGTTAACGGAAACAATTAAACAAAAATATTCCTCTATGACTTGAGTTATCAAATGAATGATTCTTTCGTTAGAAGTATTACAGTAAATAAATGAAATGAAATGCATGTTTATAACTCAACTTGACAGAATATAGCTGTAAAGAGCTCGAATCAAGCAAAACAGCGTGAATCGATACAACATATAGAGAGAACAAGATTATATGTAATCAGTTAATACAGTTTTGTGATAATGCGGGTGGTATGTCATATGGGCCATAGTGTAAGATGGCGTATGAGACACAGATTGCAGTTGGGACATGCAATCACATGGTCAACAGAACGTAGTATAGGATGGCATGTGAGACAAAGGGTGTGGTTTCATATGTGATATATCTGTTATCTACTTACAATTTTCATCTTTCTGAAACTCCCGGCGATTCTTAGTACGTTAGTATCGCGATCGCACAGAAATACTTGTTGAAAATACCGACATAATAAACATGCTTAGACAATAATTGTCTTCGCAAACAGCAGGTATACTGTTTCCTCGTCGTGATGATAGGTTCACGTTGAGCTTGATCTACATAGATATACAACTTGTGCCCAAACTTTTCAATTTTGCAGAGATATCGTGTCCCAGCATATCAACTGCAGCGGCGAGCAACGTTCAAGGCATTACCTATACCGATGGCAATAACTATCTCAGCATCGCATCATACACCTGCAATACAGGCTATGAGATAGTGGATACTGCCACTCGGATATGCCAATCGGGTGGCAGCTGGACGCAGGAAACTCGTTGTTATGGTAAACTCTTGGTATTATCTTCAGTTTTGTTCTGATACCTTTTCAATTTTTGTGTTGTCTTTAGTATTTTGTATGCATGATACAATACGATTTAATGTGTCAATTTTCTTTTTCAGTTGTTACTTGTCCAGACATTCCACGCACGGATAATATCCAAACCATTACATTCAGTGACTATAATAATTACCAAAGCGTGGCAACATATGCCTGCACCGCTGGCTATGAAATCGCTAGAACAACGACTCGAAGGTGTGAGAGTGACGGTACCTGGACACAGGAACCACTTTGCACGAGTAAGATCTTTTTGGAATTTAAATAGGAAGCAGTCGAGTAATATTTATATACTGCAAGGGACATTTTTATTTTGATAAAAGTATAAGATTACAATTTTAGCGTGGTAATCCTACAAAATACATGATATGCAAATCTAGGATACAAGACATTATAAGTTTCATATAACCTAACAATAAATTACACAAAGTATACACTCAAAAGAAATTAACCAATGGACTTTCTTGTTATTGTTGCTGCTTCTAAAGTTAACGGAAACAATTAAACAAAAATATTCCTCTGTGACTTGAGTTATCAAATGAATGATTCTTTCGTTAGAAGTATTACAGTAAATAAATGAAATGAAATGCATGTTTATAACTCAACTTGACAGAATATAGCTGTAAAGAGCTCGAATCAAGCAAAACAGCGTGAATCGATACAACATATAGAGAGAACAAGATTATATGTAATCAGTTAATACAGTTTTGTGATAATGCGGGTGGTATGTCATATGGGCCATAGTGTAAGATGGCGTATGAGACACAGATTGCAGTTGGGACATGCAATCACATGGTCAACAGAACGTAGTATAGGATGGCATGTGAGACAAAGGGTGTGGTTTCATATGTGATATATCTGTTATCTACTTACAATTTTCATCTTTCCGAAATTCCCGGCGACTCTTGGTACGTTAGTATCGCGATCGCACAGAAATACTTGTTGAAAATACCGACATAATAAACATGCTTAGACAATAATTGTCTTCGCAAACAGCAGGAATACTGTTTCCTCGTCGTGATGATAGGTTCACGTTGAGCTTGATCCACATAGATATACAACTTGTGCCCAAGTTTTTCAATTTCGGAGAGATATCATGTCCCAGCATATCAACTGCAGCGGCGAGCAACGTTCAAGGCATTACCTATACCGATGGCAATAACTATCTCAGCATCGCATCATACACCTGCAATACAGGCTATGAGATAGTGGCTACTGCCAATCGAGTGTGCCTGTCGGGTGGCACTTGGACGCAGGAAGGTCGTTGTTATGGTAAACTCTAAGGATTATTTTCAGTTTTTTCTGATACCTTTTCAATTTTTGTGTTGTGTTTAGTATTTTGTATGCATGATACGATACGATTTCATGTGATACTCTTCTCTTTCAGTTGTTACTTGTCCGGATATTCCACGCACGGATAATATCCACACGGTTACATTAAGTGACGATAATAACTACCAAAGTATGGCAACATATTCCTGCACCGCTGGCTATGAAATCGCTGGAAAAGCGTCTCGAAATTGTGAGAGTGACGGTACCTGGACCCAGGAACCACTTTGCACAAGTAAGATCTTATTGGAATTTAAATAGGAAGCAGTCGAGTAATATTTATATACTGCAAAGGACAATTATTATAAAAAAAAGCATAAGATTGGAATTTTAGCGTGGTAATCTTACAAAATGCATAATATGCAAATCTAAGATACAACATATTGTTATAAGTTTCATATAACCTAACATTACGATAAATTACAAAAAATACACTCAAAAAGAAAATAACCATTGGACTTTCTTGTTATTGTTGCTGCTTCTAGAGTTAACGGAAACAATTAAACAAAAATATTCCTCTATGACTTGAGTTATCAAATGAATGATTCTTTCGTTAGAAGTATTACAGTAAATAAATGAAATGAAATGCATGTTTATAACTCAACTTGACAGAATATAGCTGTAAAGAGCTCGAATCAAGCAAAACAGCGTGAATCGATACAACATATAGAGAGAACAAGATTATATGTAATCAGTTAATACAGTTTTGTGATAATGCGGGTGGTATGTCATATGGGCCATAGTGTAAGATGGCGTATGAGACACAGATTGCAGTTGGGACATGCAATCACATGGTCAACAGAACGTAGTATAGGATGGCATGTGAGACAAGGGTGTGGTTTCATATGTGATATATCTGTTATCTACTTACAATTTTCATCTTTCTGAAACTCCGGCGATTCTTAGTACGTTAGTATCGCGATCGCACAGAAATACTTGTTGAAAATACCGACATAATAAACATGCTTAGACAATAATTGTCTTCGCAAACAGCAGGTATACTGTTTCCTCGTCGTGATGATAGGTTCACGTTGAGCTTGATCTACATAGATATACAACTTGCCCAAACTTTTCAATTTTGCAGAGATATCGTGTCCCAGCATATCAACTGCAGCGGCGAGCAACGTTCAAGGCATTACCTATACCGATGGCAATAACTATCTCAGCATCGCATCATACACCTGCAATACAGGCTATGAGATAGTGGATACTGCCACTCGGATATGCCAATCGGGTGGCAGCTGGACGCAGGAAACTCGTTGTTATGGTAAACTCTTGGTATTATCTTCAGTTTTGTTCTGATACCTTTTCAATTTTGTGTTGTCTTTAGTATTTTGTATGCATGATACAATACGATTTAATGTGGTTTTTTCTTTTCAGTTGTTACTTGTCCAGACATTCCACGCACGGATAATATCCAAACCATTACATTCAGTGACTATAATAATTACCAAAGCGTGGCAACATATGCCTGCACCGCTGGTTATGAAATCGCTAGAACAACGACTCGAAGGTGTGAGAGTGACGGTACCTGGACACAGGAACCACTTTGCACGAGTAAGATCTTTTTGGAATTTAAATAGGAAGCAGTCGAGTAATATTTATATACTGCAAAGGACATTTTTATTTGTATAAAAGTATAAGATTAGAATTTTAGCGTGGTAATCCTACAAAATACATGATATGCAAATCTAGGATACAACACATTATAAGTTTCATATAACCTAACAATAAATTACACAAAGTATACCTTAAAAGAAATTAACCAATGAACTTTTTTGTTATTGGTGCTGCATCTAGAGTTAACTTAGACTATTGAACAATAAATGCCTCTATGACTTGAGTTATCAACGTACAAAATGAAGTGGCTCGAGTTATTTTGTATGCTTCATATGATGCGATTTGATGTGCCATTTTTTATATTGTAGTCACTTTGCTGTATAGGCAAATAACTAGCTATACCTCCTACACTACATGGCCACCACCTCCCCCTTGATATTAGGGGGATAATGGGGCCCACCGGGGGTCTCATATGATGATCTAATATTAGGGCTTAGGGGTCATAAGTTTTTGGAACTGGACAAGATCTTGTGATTTTTGCGTCTGTCTGTGTGTTTGTGTGTGTATGTGTGTGCGTATGCAACAATTAATATTTTGTATCGCTTATAACTCAAAAACTGTAATACACACATGGACTAAAATCAAGATATTTCAAGAACTGATGACTGAATTTGGATCAAATAAGTTTTATTTCTTATTAAAAGTAATCCAATATTTGTTCAAAAAAGAAAAGCAATTACTTAGTAAAACGTGCAATTTCCATATTTGATCGGTTTCATTATTTTATAATACAAAATATATCAATGAAAAGGGTTAACCCATGATTTATTGTGCGTTATCACGTATTAACTATAGCTTCTGGTTGTTATGTTTAATAACAAAACAGAAGTTACCTATAAAATTTGATACTTGTGTTTAATTTTTAGTATGAATGATACAATCTGGATTTTTTAAATGGTCACTAAGGAGGGTATAGTAATTTCATGTGGTTTTCTTCTGTTTCAGTTGTTACTTGTCCAGATATTCCACGCACGGATAACATCCAAACCATTACATTCAGTGACTATAATAACTACCAAAGCGTGGCAACATATGCCTGCACCGCTGGTTATGAAATCGCTAGAACAACGACTCGAAGGTGTGAGAGTGACGGTACCTGGACCCAGGAACCACTTTGCACGAGTAAGATCTTATTGGAATTTAAATAGGAAGCAGTCGAGTAATATTTATATACTGCAAAGGACATTTGTATAAAAGTATAAGATTAGAATTTTAGCGTGGTAATCCTACAAAATGCATGATATGCAAATCTAGGATACAACACATTATAAGTTTCATATAGCCTAACATTACGTTAAATCACACAAAATATACTCAAAAGAAATTAGATAATGGACTTTCTTGTTATTGTTGCTGTATCTAGAGTTAACGTAAATAATTTAACGAAAAAAATGCCTCTATGACTTGAGTTATCAAATGAATGATTCTTTTGTTAGAAGTATTACAGTAAATAAGTGAAATGAAATGCATGCTTATAACTCAACTCGACAGAATATAGCTGTAAGAGCTCGAATCAAACAACACATAGTGTGACTCGATACAACATATAAAGAGAACAAGATTATATGTAATCAGTTAATACAGTTTTGCGATAATGCGGGTGGGATGTCATATGGGCCATAGTGTAAGATGGCGTATGATACAGAGATTGCATTTGGGACATGCAATCACATGGTCAACAGAACGTAGTATAGGATGGCATGTGAGACAAAAGGTGTGGTTTCATATGTGATATATTTGTTATCTACTTACAATTTTCATCTTTCCGAAATTCCCGGCGACTCTTGGTACGTTAGTATCGCGATCGCACAGAAATACTTGTTGAAAATACCGACATAATAGAAATGCTTAGACAATAATAGTCTTCGCAAACAGCAGGTATACTGTCTCCTCGTCGTGATGATGGGTTGACATTGAGCTTGATCCATATAGATATACCATCTTGTGCCAAACAGTTTTTATTATTGCAGAGATTTTATGTCTCAGCATATTAACTGCAGCGGTGAGCAACGTTCAAGGCATTACCTACACTGATGACAATAATTACCTCCGCCAACGATGTTGGACGGAGGTTATGTTTTCGCCTCCGTTTGGTTGATTGTCTGTTTGTTTGTCATCAAGATATTTCAAGAACTGATATATGGAATTAGATCAAATTTGGTGTGAGAATTTTGTATTGCTTTCGGATGAAGTGAGTAAAATTTGAGACCTATTTGGAACTGGGGAATGGTGCAAATAGTGGGATGGGGACATTTAAAGGTGAGTTTGTCATTCATTAAAATATCTCAAGAACTTATGATTGGATTTAAATTAAATTTAATGTGTGGTTTTATTATTGCTTAAGGAGCACGTGATTTACATTTGGGACGTATTGATACTAGGGAAGGGCAAAAATTGAGGGTTGGGGATGTTTAGGGTAAGGTCTGTCAGGACACAGTTGAAACTTTCCTATGAAATGGGATGAACAATGAATTCACGCCATGCAAATAATCCAACAATCAATTTTCTAAACTCATTGAAAATTAAATCAAGTGGCCTCTACTATCAATGTAATAAGAACAATTGGTTTCTGCCATGAATGGAAAATGATGGAATGTGAATCTTAACTGAATGGAACTCAAACAATGACTGCTTAGCCTGAATGAAACTGAAAACAATGATATGGCTTTGGGAAAAAATCAGTCAAAAGATAATCTTCAAGTGTTCAGAATGCAAATGATTCTTACAGATCAAAACTTAAGAATGAATCTTGGTGGGCCTCGGGATTTCTGATGTAGAATATAGTGCATAGTGTGTATGGGAATTGAATGAATTCTAGAACTATTCTAGGCATGTTGGAATTGCAACGGGGGCGGAGATATGCGCTCTACAGAGTGCTGATATTCTAGTTATCAAAGCATCGCTTCATACACCTGAGATAGTGGGTACTGCCACGCAGACGTGCCAGTCGGGTGGCTGCTGGACGCAGGAACCTCAGTGTTCTGGTAAACTCTTCGCACAGTACACAATACAATACATGTATCATTTGAAAATATACGAAACAAAGGGGTCTATCACAAAACAGTAATCACGTACACAATGAACAAAATGGACACGTTGGAAACATTTGTTGCTGAACAGCGGAAATGCAGTTGAATGGGGTGATCTAAAATCATTCAGTCATTATTGTTACTCAAATACCAATCTAAGGATTTCCCCGTTTTCTTGCAAGAGGGAACTGGGGTGTACAACCCATGCAAGCAAAGCATTACTTTCAAAGTTATCATAGCCTTTTTGATTAGGCTTTGCAAATGGACATTTCTTGTGGTCAGAAAATACTGCAAGGGTCCGACAACATTGCGTTTTGCCTTTTGGTGCCCATATTTTCAATTGGTGTATAGAAATTAAATCAATAAAAATCTTTTTCTTTTACCTGTTTACAGAAATTTCTTGCCCCGTCATATCGCGGGAATCTAATGTTGGAAGTATTACCTTTACGGATAACAATAACTATCAAAGCATCGCATCATACACCTGCAACACAGGATATGAGATTGTGGGTATTGCCACACGGACGTGCCAGGCAGATGGCACCTGGACGCAAACACCACTGTGTTCTGGTAAACCTTCGTAACGTTTTTGTGTAGTTATAGAAGTTCTACCTCTGAAAGAGTTTAAACAAAAGATATGTGAGGAGAAAATGTGGAACAAATTTGAAAGTAATCATGAATTACTTTTACCTTTTCAATTAGAGTAACAAAAGGGTATTTATTGCAGGAGTGTCCATGTGGCAAGCATAGCATTATCAGCTCACTCAACATATTAGTGTATAAACAGATACCGTTTGCAAAGATTGAACGGATTAAAACAAAATTCCGGGCACCATTGATAGGACGTGATATTGCTGAGAAAAGACGATAGATTTGATGCATACTTACAAATAAGACTGGCGGTATTTCCAACTCGGTCCACCAATATCTTCTTCTTCTTCTTCTTCTTCTTCTTCTTCTTCTTCTTCTTCTTCTTCTTCTTCTTCTTCTTCTTCTTCTTCTTCTTCTTCTTCTTCTTCTTCTTCTTCTTCTTCTTCTTCTTCTTCTTCTTCTTCTTCTTCTTCTTCTTCTTCTTCTTCTTCTTCTTCTTCTTCTTCTTCTTCTTCTTCTTCTTCTTCTTCTTCTTAGCTTCTTCTTCTTCTTCTTCTTCTTCTTCTTCTTCTTCTTCTTCTTCTTCTTCTTCTTCTTCTTCTTCTTCTTCTTCTTCTTCTTCTTCTTCTTCTTCTTCTTCTTCTTCTTCTTCTTCTTCTTCTTCTTCTTCTTCTTCTTCTTCTTCTTCTTCTTCTTCTTCTTCTTCTTCTTCTTCTTCTTCTTCTTCTTCTTCTTCTTCTTCTTCTTCTTCTTCTTCTTCTTCTTCTTCTTCTTCTTCTTCTTCTTCTTCTTCTTCTTCTTCTTCTTCTTCTTCTTCTTCTTCTTCTTCTTCTTCTTCTTCTTCTTCTTCTTCTTCTTCTTCTTCTTCTTCTTCTTCTTCTTCTTCTTCTTCTTCTTCTTCTTCTTCTTCTTCTTCTTCTTCTTCTTCTTCTTCTTCTTCTTCTTCTTCTTCTTCTTCTTCTTCTTCTTCTTCTTCTTCTTCTTCTTCTTCTTCTTCTTCTTCTTCTTCTTCTTCTTCTTCTTCTTCTTCTTCTTCTTCTTCTTCTTCTTCTTCTTCTTCTTCTTCTTCTTCTTCTTCTTCTTCTTCTTCTTCTTCTTCTTCTTCTTCTTCTTCTTCTTCTTCTTCTTCTTCTTCTTCTTCTTCTTCTTCTTCTTCTTCTTCTTCTTCTTCTTCTTCTTCTTCTTCTTCTTCTTCTTCTTCTTCTTCTTCTTCTTCTTCTTCTTCTTCTTCTTCTTCTTCTTCTTCTTCTTCTTCTTCTTCTTCTTCTTCTTCTTCTTCTTCTTCTTCTTCTTCTTCTTCTTCTTCTTCTTCTTCTTCTTCTTCTTCTTCTTCTTCTTCTTCTTCTTCTTCTTCTTCTTCTTCTTCTTCTTCTTCTTCTTCTTCTTCTTCTTCTTCTTCTTCTTCTTCTTCTTCTTCTTCTTCTTCTTCTTCTTCTTCTTCTTCTTCTTCTTCTTCTTCTTCTTCTTCTTCTTCTTCTTCTTCTTCTTCTTCTTCTTCTTCTTCTTCTTCTTCTTCTTCTTCTTCTTCTTCTTCTTCTTCTTCTTCTTCTTCTTCTTCTTCTTCTTCTTCTTCTTCTTCTTCTTCTTCTTCTTCTTCTTCTTCTTCTTCTTCTTCTTCTTCTTCTTCTTCTTCTTCTTCTTCTTCTTCTTCTTCTTCTTCTTCTTCTTCTTCTTCATTCTTCTTCTTCTTCTTCTTCTTCTTCTTCATTCTTCTTCTTCTTCTTCTTCTTCTTCTTCTTCTTCTTCTTCTTCTTCTTCTTCTTCTTCTTCTTCTTCTTCTTCTTCTTCTTCTTCTTCTTCTTCTTCTTCTTCTTCTTCTTCTTCTTCTTCTTCTTCTTCTTCTTCTTCTTCTTCTTCTTCTTCTTCTTCTTCTTCTTCTTCTTCTTCTTCTTTCTTCTTCTTCTTCTTCTTCTTCTTCTTCTTCTTCTTCTTCTTCTTCTTCTTCTTCTTCTTCTTCTTCTTCTTCTTCTTCTTCTTCTTCTTCTTCTTCTTCTTCTTCTTCTTCTTCTTCTTCTTCTTCTTCTTCTTCTTCTTCTTCTTCTTCTTCTTCTTCTTCTTCTTCTTCTTCTTCTTCTTCTTCTTCTTCTTCTTCTTCTTCTTCTTCTTCTTCTTCTTCTTCTTCTTCTTCTTCTTCTTCTTCTTCTTCTTCTTCTTCTTCTTCTTCTTCTTCTTCTTCTTCTTCTTCTTCTTCTTCTTCTTCTTCTTCTTCTTCTTCTTCTTCTTCTTCTTCTTCTTCTTCTTCTTCTTCTTCTTCTTCTTCTTCTTCTTCTTCTTCTTCTTCTTCTTCTTCTTCTTCTTCTTCTTCTTCTTCTTCTTCTTTCTTCTTCTTCTTCTTCTTCTTCTTCTTCTTCTTCTTCTTCTTCTTCTTCTTCTTCTTCTTCTTCTTCTTCTTCTTCTTCTTCTTCTTCTTCTTCTTCTTTCTTCTTCTTCTTCTTCTTCTTCTTCTTCTTCTTCTTCTTCTTCTTCTTCTTCTTCTTCTTCTTCTTCTTCTTCTTCTTCTTCTTCTTCTTCTTCTTCTTCTTCTTCTTCTTCTTCTTCTTCTTCTTCTTCTTCTTCTTCTTCTTCTTCTTCTTCTTCTTCTTCTTCTTCTTCTTCTTCTTCTTCTTCTTCTTCTTCTTCTTCTTCTTCTTCTTCTTCTTCTTCTTCTTCTTCTTCTTCTTCTTCTTCTTCTTCTTCTTCTTCTTCTTCTTCTTCTTCTTCTTCTTCTTCTTCTTCTTCTTCTTCTTCTTCTTCTTCTTCTTCTTCTTCTTCTTCTTCTTCTTCTTCTTCTTCTTCTTCTTCTTCTTCTTCTTCTTCTTCTTCTTCTTCTTCTTCTTCTTCTTCTTCTTCTTCTTCTTCTTCTTCTTCTTCTTCTTCTTCTTCTTCTTCTTCTTCTTCTTCTTCTTCTTCTTCTTCTTCTTCATCATGCATAAAGCTTGTTTTTACATATGTATGACAACCTTGAAATAAAATATACCATCTAGTGCCTATTTTTTTATTTTTTGCAGAGATATCATGTCCCAGCATAACAACTGCAGCGGCGAGCAACGTTCAAATCATTACCTATACCGATGGCAATAACTATCTCAGCATCGCATCTTACACCTGCAATACAGGCTATGAGATAGTGGGTACTGCCATTCGGACGTGCCAAGCAGATGGCAGCTGGACGCAGGAACCACTGTGTTCTGGTAAACAATTGTTCCATGGTTATATGCGTTATTTCGAAATAGACAAGAATAATTAACTGAAATGCCCGCACAGGGCCGTAGCACCGGAGTTGTTAGTGGTGCGGAAATGGTCTTGATAGTGATGCGACGGGATTCGAGGAGCATAGGGTAAAGCCCCCTTATGTCCTCCATTTTCATAATCCCGGCGCAAAAGTGGTGCAGCGAGCGCCGTAACAGCCGCACCGGCTCCGACGGACCTGTACCCGCATATCAAATTTCTTTATTTGAAGTGGACGCACCCCATACAAATAAATTAATGTAAAAATAACACCAGAAAGAAATCAATGTAAAAATATTACGTATAACATACGGATTATTTGACCTTCCGTGAAAAGTGACGGGCTGAAAAGTGATTAGCTCAAGTAGGTGGCATCATGGAGCTATTAGCTCCATGGTGGTATCTAACATCAGGATAAGGTTGACGTTAACTAACATGTTGACGTTAACTAACATCATTTTTCTTGACAGTTGTATCATGTCCTAACATCGTAGTGGCGTGAAATATTCTGTCAATTGCGTACAGCGACAATAACAACAAGAAAGCAATCCATGGAATTGCTGATCTCATCACCTTAAGCATACAAGATAGTGGAGAAAACTATGGGGGAAATGCTTAAAAGGGGTAACTAGCTCTGTGACCTTTAAACTTTTGATCCCAAAGTTTACGTGACACAAGTTCTTGTGCCATGTGATCCAAACATAGAATTGGTATAGGTCTTGCACTTTCGGAATTTAAAGTGGCACAAAAATGTACAAATTAGTACGTATCTACCCCCTAAAATCACATATCATTTAACCTCTGACGTCTGACACTTGACAATAATCACTGAAAGAACATATGAAATTCTACATGTATCGTACCCTACTGTATGACACCATTTATGCTCACGTCACACTTACCATTCCATAACTATATGGGGAAATGGTGAAAAGCACTCAATAGCTCTTGACCTTGTGACCCCATAGTCTACAAGACACAAATTCATGTACCAAGGTATCATGGTACAACATAGGGTTGGTAGTGGTCTTGTACTTTTTGAGTTTAAAATGTCGCAAAATTTTGCATAAAAAACACTTATTTGACCTTTGACCTCTAATCATTTTAAATTTTTGTTAGAATATTCAACCCTACACACCTATGCAATTTGTAAAAATATCAAGTAATTTCTTCAAAAGATACATCCATCACCAAAAACTTGTTTCATTCGACCTGTGACCTTTGTACCCCAACACCTTGGAGACAAATTTCCGGTCCAGGGGTACCACCAATTTTGGTTCATGTGTATTACAGTTTTTGAATTATAAGCGACACAAAATTAATTGTTGTATACACACACATACGCGCGCGCGCACACACACACACACACACCGAAGCAAACACACGTACAGATGCAAAAATCACCAAATTTTGTACCGGTAAAAAACTTATGACCCCCAACCCCTAATATGAGGTCATCATATGAGAACCCCTGGTGGGCCCCACCATCCCCCTAATGTCAAGAGGAAGGGGTGGCCATGTAGCGTAGGAGGTGACTACAATATCTCGTCCTCACATATATGTATATGTGGTTGATGGAGATAATTATCAAAGTACGACTAAGTATACCTGCAACGCAGGTTATGAAATCAGTGGTACTACACGCACGTGTCAATCTGGTGAGAACTGGACACCAGGACCATAGTGCTTGAGTAAAATGTTGATATGTTTGAGTAATGCCATGATTATGTGTTACTTTCATTGAATATTTTAAACCAATGCCAACACATCATCAGTTTCTGATGTTAGGACACCCCCTCTTCTCCCCATAACCACGCCTACCAGTTACGTCATGGCAACAGAGAAGTCTCTACAGCTGGCACATTTGTAAGTGCGTGATTGGGCATGTTTAAAAGTACACTTTCTTTTACTGTTATCAGTAGAGTGCAACGACTATTAACAAAAACCATACATGCATGAACAATAATACATAATGCTCTTTCAACTGTTCAATCCATCTCACTTGTAAACACCAAGTAGTTGGCGTCTGTCTTTCCGCCGGTTGGACCGGACTCCCCGTGCTCGATCTCCGTGCTCGATCTCCGGGCTCGATCCCCGGGCTCGATCCCCGGGCTCCAGCCCCGGGCTCGATCCCGGGCTCCAGCCCGGGCTCCAGCCCGGGCTCCATCCCCGGGCTTCATCCCCGGACTCCATCCCGGGATCCATCCCCGGGATATATCCCCGGGCTCCATCCCCGGGATCCATCCCTGAGCTCGATCCTGAATCGAGTGATAAAGAAGACTGTATCAATAGGACATGCTGATTCTTCGTATGGTGCTTGGCGTTATGAAACATAAAGCCAAGCAACAAAGTAATTGTTGACATGTTGCGCCTTTATTCACTGCATAGCGGTGAAGCCCAGCATAGTATAATCCCGATTGATTTGTGAAGATTATTGTTTTCTTTGAGGTGACTGTGGTGTATTGAAAAGCGGTATAAGCACTGAACATTTAAATCATTTTTAGTTTTATTTTCGTTTTCTTTACCGAAGTGATACATTGTGTACCATTGTCGCATCCAGAACACGGCACAGTGGTCCACGCAAATCCTACACTGGATTACCAAAGTACAGCTCAATACACGTGCCAGACTTGGTTTGCATTAGAGGGCTACAGTATTCGCACGTGTGAGGCGGATAAGTCTTGGAGTGGAATCACTCCCACATGCAAAGGTAAGTACGGCAGATAAATACCGCCTTTAAAGATAAGTCCAATATGCACTGGTAAGCCCCCACATGTAAAGTTAAGCCCTTAAATGCAAAGGTTAGCACGGCAGGTAATGATATACACCGCTTGTAAAGGTAAGTCCAATATGCACTGGTAAGCCCCCACTTGTAAAGTTAAGCCCTTATGTGCAAAGGTAAGCACGCAGGTAACGATAAATGCCGCCTGTAAAGGTAAGCTCAAAATGTACTGGTAAGCCTCCACATTGGCATAAGTAGACTTTTTTGTAGGGGGTCAAAACGATACAAATTTTCGAATCCAAGCTATCTCCTTAGTTTCTTTATGACTAAACACGCTGCGAAACGCCCCAAAAGGTGGGGGCGTAGTTCCTGAGCCTAATTCAATTTGTAAATTACTTGTGCAATCTTTGTGTCAGATGGGTATATCACGTGGGATCAAGCTGTAGTAAGCTGTAATGTTTCAAAGTTTGAAAATCAAAACGTTACTTATGTAGTTGTGTTTTCGGATATTAACTGAATTATTATCGATTCCGTTGTAGCACATGAAGATTGCGCAGAATTAAAAGCTGCAGGTGCGTCTGCGAGCGGAGTCTATGAAATACAGCAACCCACAGATGCGCTCAAAGTCGTCATGGTATACTGTGACATGGACACTGATGGAGGCGGCTGGATGGTAAAGCATATATATGATTCATCATCAGTGGTGAAAAAGGGTACCCGAGAGGGTCTTTCCTACATGGAGGAGGGGTATGAGGAAGTTGTACATTCAGAGCACATGTTTATGATTCATGTGATGGGATTCAGATCATTTATTTAGGCCTAATGCTTAAATCCTAAAACGTCGGTCTCAGTGTTTTGATTGATTGATTGATGGATGGAGGGATGGATGGATGGATGGATGGATGGATGGGTGGATGGATGGATGGATGGATGGATGGATGGATGGATGGATGGATGGATGGATGGATGGATGGATTGATTGATTGATTAGAGTGTTTTAATCGATCATTTCTTCTCATGTAGGTGTTTCAACGAAGAATTAACGGAGCAATAGGCTTTAATCGAACATGGGATGAGTACAGAAATGGCTTTGGTGATCCGAATGAAGAATTATGGGCGGGTAATGAATTACTTCATCAATTTACGCAGGGAGGAACGACTGAGCTCAGAGTGGATCTAGAGAATTTTGAGGGTGAAAAGAAATTCGCTCTGTATCAGACTTTCAGCGTCGGTAGTGAAACAAGTTCATATCCCCTTGGTTTTGGAGTATACAGTGGGGATGCAGGTAATAATTAATGTATCAATAATCAATTAGTCAATCTTATTAGACTTATTTTGCTCATCTCTAAATTCCCCACTAGCCGACTAGTCGTTTAAAATATTGAAATACGTTTTGTTATGTTACAACGAAACTATGGTGCTTTCCAAACCTAATCACCACATGTTAAAAGCTATTATTAAATGCTATAAATACAGTTTTGTTAAAACTGCTAGACAAGTAGTTATAATTCGAGCGAAGGGTGGGGGCGCCCGGGAATAAGAACAATTTGCATTTGCTCGACTTACCTATAATCGATGTACATGTTTATACAATCACACAATATAGAACAATTGGGAATAAGCACCCCAACCCCTAACCCCCACTACCAGTGGCGTCACCGGAGATTTTGGTTTGGGTGGCACAATACTCAAGCCCCAGGAAGTTCTGGAACGTTATTGTTTTTTGGTGCAGCCATTTGAAAATCGAAAATTTAGTTGGTGAAAAGATGACAATTTTAAATTTCTGTTTTAAAAACTATTCAGATAAGCATCAGAGTCACCATTCAGAGCATGTCTAGCTTTTCGTTTTGGGAGGAACTTGAAAACACATCATATCTAGACCTTAAGCTCCCTCACTTGGTCCAAAATTAAAAGTCTTTGATGCTAAGTTGTACATTTTATTCCAAACTTCAAGATTGTTAGCCATGAACTCAACTTTTGGTTGATAAGTTGAGGAGGTTTTGTCCAAAATTGAAGATTTTTAGTCCAAAATTGAAGTGTTTTGGTTCATATTTGGTCCAAAGCTGAAGATTGTTGACCCAAAATTTTAGATTTTTGCTTAAAAATTTAAGTTGTTTCGTCCAAAATTGAAGATTTGTGATCCCAAAAGTTGAGATTCTTGACTGCATTTCGAATCCGCCCTTTGGCTGTTTGGTCAACGGGAGGTAAAGCACCATCCAAGGTTATTCCTTTTCAAAATAGAGTGCATAGTGTAACGTTATGTAAGCATAACTCACATTAGAAGCGCAGTCATTTGTATGGACAAAACGGATTGTGCGACTTAAGGAAGGCCGGTTCGCTGGCTAGTGCGTCGCCTTATATTATGGATAAAAACAGGAATGGAGTTGTGACGACGAGCCATAAAAGCGGATCTTAAAAAGTAAAATTGAGATTTTTGACCCCAAATTGGATATTGTTGGTCCAAAATTGAGGATTTTGATCTAAAATAAACGGTAATTCAGAAGATACGAATAAACTATGCCAATATCTCTGTTTTCTATGATAATTTCATATTACACTTAATTGACAATTTTTTTGTGGAGTCAAGGGCATTTTTAGGGAGATAAGCCCCTAATAGCTGTCATAGGGCAGAGAAGAAATTTTCTTAAAAATTCGGGCAAAATTCAAAATTGTGGGATTCAATGGTGAAGCTCTGGTCTAAAAGTTTCTTGTTTTTGATGCCCCCAAATGGCTTACAATCAACACAATCAATCACAGTTGCAAAATGTTATTATTGAAAAGAAGACAATTTTGAATTATCATTTTGATATTAACTCAGATAAGCATTAAGTTTACCAATTCTAAACAGGCAGAGAATAATCAAATTTCCTACGACACTTGGAAAAAATCGGGAAAGACTGTGGGGCTCATGTGCGAAGCCCTGCTATGCGGTCCAGGGGTGAAGCCCCGGGAAGCTGTGAACATTTCTTGTTTTTGATGCACCAAAATGACCCATGATCATTGGAATCAGGCTTTTAAACGTATTATGTGTGGGCGGGTATCATTCCTATGTAATTTCCAGTTGCCACACCCAAGCATTAGCATCCTGGTGAGTCCAAAGGAGATGATTCTGATAGACGATAGTCCCTTTGATCAGTCAGACCTCCCCCACTTTTTCAGAAACAACGTTATCAAGGTCTCTCGTCGTTCTCTACCTTTTGAAAGCTGACATCAAACTGTCAATTTTCACAATTCGATTTTACATCCTTGCCCAATTAAGATTGGTGACCCTAGAATCAGGTTGTCAGGTTGTCAGCATCATGCAGAATTGGGAGGACATGATTTTGATATCACGCGGAGTCGGGCATGGTTGATATGTATCTCTGATTTAAGCAATACTCCTAACATTTTACATCTCTGCCCGACAAAGATCGGTGTCTAGGTCATATATGATGCTGTCAGGTTGTCAGCGTCATGCCGAGTCAGGAGGCCGAGGACATGATTCTGATATCTAGCCGAGGCAGGAATGATTAAGATGTTGGTCTATCTCAAATAGTACCCCGACATTTTACATCTCTGCCCGAAAGTATGTTGTTGTCAGCATCATGCCGAGCCGGGAGACCGCGGAAATGATTCTGATATCTAGCAGAGTCGGGCATAATTTTTCTTATATCCGACATTTTAGATCTCAGGCCAGCCAAGATCTGTGTCCGGCCGACTAAGAGAGTGAGGAGGCTGTGTGTGTGAGAAAAGAGAAGGGTAGGGGACGTACGGCCATGATGATAACAAAAATAACGATGGTATTTCCAGAACATTTCAAAAGTGTGTTGTATTTTTGCGAAGAAACAAAGACCTAAAGGTATAACCTTATTCATTTTCGTTTACCATTTCTCTTACATGCCATTTTTTTGCCTTGCGAAATAGTCAAGATTGGAATTGCCCTACGAACAAAATTCAATTGTTTAAGGTGCATAATGATAATTGTAATTATGTTTATGTTCTATCCTTGTTATCTGGTCATTGAATATGCATTTATACAAAAACCTTCAGAAGAGTTCACTATTATCGCCTGTAGCATATTTTCCGTTCGCCTGTTCGTCCTACTGTTCGTCTGTCTGTCCAGTTACTGGAAAGACAGATCTATTTTCTGGGAAAGGAATTCCGACTTTGTTGTGTCTTCTTGGAAGGAAATTGATAGAGTGGGGACTCTTGCTTAAAAGAAAATAAAGCAATGGATTTCTGCATTAAATAACAACCAAATCGCACAATAGGACCTCTCGTTTAAATGAAAATTGAAATTAGAATGTCCTTGCATGAAAAGAAAACAACAAAGTGGTGTCTCGAAAGGAGATTGAATAAAAGATCACGGGTGAAGATTTTGTGACAATGACCTTTGCTTTTGTTCTTCAGTAAACTTTAGCTTCCGAACACTTTAAAGACTGCTATTTTAATACTATTTTGGAAAATAATTCACGCCATCAACTTTTTCTTTCTTCCCCTCCCCCATCCCCACACACCCACCCATACACATACACCCATACATATCCAAAAGGCTGGCTATACTTTTGAAGGTCTCTGATCACTTTTCTGATCTACTATGATTTTCCAGTCTGATTTTTTGGGAATAATAATTTGAATTCAACTACCTTCTCTACCCATCTGCACTTTCACTGATAGCGCATTGGCGGAATTTGAGGGGACACTTTTATCCGAATTTGTATCCTTTGTATGTTGATGTTTTGCATCTTAGCTTGAACCCCCCCCCCCCCCCCCTTCCTTTCTTTCCTCCCACACACACGCACACACACATACACTTTTGACATTCACCGCCCCCGAACAGAAGATGATGATAGTATGGTGTATTATGGATAATAGGTATTTGGGGATGGCATATAGATGGAGGGGGAAGGAAAAGGGAGAAGGGGGATGAAGATGGTGTAGGTAAAGTGGACATAGCACAATAAATTGATGAAGGATGATAAATAGATAGATAGGATAAGGTAGTTGGGGTGGGTTTCGTGAATGGATTGAATTAGGGATGTTTGGTGGAATGCGAGTTAAGAGAAAGAATGTTGGGTAGAATGAAGATTAGTGGGAGGTAGGAGAATGTAACGGAAAGTGAATGATACAGATTAAGTGAAAGTGAGTAAAGTGTGGTGGGGTACTATATGTTTGCAAAGCCTTGCAATTATCATCATAAGTGCACCATCCATACCTTCTGCCATGTTTGCGTCATCATCATGAGATTATATAAGCAACTGTAAGATGATTAATTTCTGTTCATTGTGCAGGTGACTCATTGCGCGTACGAAATGGTAAAAAATTTGGGGCAAAAGACAGGGACGAAAGCAGATGTGCAGTGAATTACCTTGGTGGTTTTTGGTACAGTTCTATCTTCTGTTACGGCACGAATACCAATGGAGAATACAAACAAGAAAGTGAAAGCAGCGTTGGGTTGTTCGAGTTGGGGGTAAAATGGTACGGTTTTGAAGGCTTTACCAAATCTTTAAAATGGACGGAGATGAAAGTAAGGCGTGTAAATGAAGGCTGACGTGACCGTAAGATAGTGCTTTGTGCAATACATATTTAGTGATATATTCACCAAGCACTCACAAATTTTTGTACTTATAAACATTTGTATACAAGTATTCAATATGAAGTAAAGCTGTATAGAATAATTTCTTTCTTTATTAAGCAGGTTATGTTTTTCATTCATTTATTCCACGTAACTTTATTGCAACCTTCTTGAAATTTAAAGATCATACTTATATAACAATATATACAAGATAACTTTTCATAAGTTAACAAACATAAAATAATGAACACTAACGTGTGAGCATATATATATATATATATATATATATATATATATATATATATAAATATATATAAATAAATATATATATATATATATATATATATATATATATATATATATATATATATATATATATATATATATATATATATATATATATATATATATATATATATATATATATATATATATATATATATATATATATATATATATATATATATATATATATATATATATATATATATATATATATATATATATATATATATATATATATATATATATATATATATATATATATATATATATATATATATATATATATATAATCCAACACTTTGACCACCATGATATGGGAAAAGGTAGTTTTCTAGGAAAACTGATACAGGTAGGAAAAGGTGGAACAAAACAAATGTAGTCAACCCACTACATAAAATTTTGGAAATGGTTGTTAAAAATGAAAGTGTTGTTAATATATGCTAATGGTTAACATAAAATGGTAAAGTGTGGGTTAAAAAGGTAGGAAAGCAAGGGTGATTTTCATTGTTTGATGAAGGTTTTGGTGGAGAAAAGTGGAAATTCGAACAAAGCTGTGGTCGTTTTTCTGTAAGGGAAGTATATAGATATGTAAGAAGAAAGGGGGAAAATGTAAAAAGGAAGTGACAGGAAAAATGCAATGACACAAAATTGTGATTGATTATATGTTACAATGCAAACTATAGATAATAAGTAGTCATAAGATCATTCTTAACTTTTCTTTTAAATTTTACAAAACTTTTAATACATTTAATACATAAAATGGTAACTTATTGCATATTTTAAGACCATGATACTTTGTAATTGACAGGAGGTAAGTCTATAGAAATGGGTGAGGATAATTGAGAAATTGTTAATACTGTAGCTATGGAAATGCTTATTTAAGCAACAGAACTTAGTATTTGGGAGCAAGTTATTTGAAAGCTGACGTATAGTAATCAATAAGTTGAAAAACAGCCATGGAGTTATTCTAAAAATAAATCAGGGGCATGAATTATAAGGAGATATATATAAAAATACGCATTGCCTATTTCTGTAGGACGAGTACATTCAGATATTTCGCACAAGTAAAATCCTAAACTTTAAAATAATAGGAAAGAGTAAGGCAAAATCAAAACATGAAGAATATAATTCGGTAAGGATTTCTTAATCTACAAATGATATCAATGTCTTTAGAAATTTTACCCGTAATCTTATTTATGTGTAGAACTCATATTAAGTGTTCATCAATTGAGTGAGAACACTGAATAGAAGCTCCGTTGATAATAAGATTATTACTGAGAAGATCAACATTTTTATTTTGGGGTTGAAAAAGTATTAGAACGGATTTGATAGCATTAAGATGCAACTTATTCACTTGAGCCATATAACTATTTAATTCATCTCAGTGTTCATTTCATTCATCATAACAGACAGATTATTCCCTGTATATGAATTAGTATTAGCATAAAAAATGAAATTTATTTAAGAAATAGTAATGGTCTTGGTATAGAGCCTTACGTAACTCCATCATCTAAGTTTAAGCTTATAAGAATTATAATCATTAATATAAACATACTGATTGATAACTAGCAGACCAAGCATTTGAAATAGCACAGATACCATACGAATTCATTTTAAAGGTACATTGACGTGTAGATGCAACACTAGCTAAATTGCTTTAAATTCTATTAAAAACCATTACAATAGTAAACAATTTCATCAAAATTGCTTACAAATTGACCATTTTACAGGCAGCTTCTGTAATTCTTATGTTCTTTTTAAGTGTATTAGAATTCTTCGAAGTGGTACAGCAAATTCTAACATAAACTTTAGTCTTTGTCATACACCAAGCAAAATTCTACAGCAGGAATAAACTTTCCCATAATTTCCAGTGACTAGGATTTACGAAAGAAATTGGAAGAATTACATAACGGTTTTGAGCTGCTTGCCCAGTCGTAAATCACAAATTTTGCATGAATTAATAACTGATCAAACATTGAACAGCAATATAGGCCAGCAAAAATAAGAAATACGTAGAACAAATTGCAACATAATGTTTATTTCTTGTAACTTGATCTACGTACCATTGGCTGTAACATACCTTAAAATCGGCCATAATCGGACTCTCGAAATATGCCTAATTTGCATAAAATCTAAATGGCCGCCATTTTCAACTTTGAGGACCAATATCCTTTATTGTATTATTCAAATACACTACATTTACAGTGTATATTATCAACCGCTTATACGAAATTGGCCTTATAAGTTTATTTTGACGGCCATTTTGAATTTATGCAAATTAGGTATTCTTCTGGCGTCCGATTGCGGCCAATTTTGAACATAATGCTGCTCATAAACTATTCAACAAAATCCTGCAAAGAAAATTATGTTGCAATTTGTTCTAGGTTGAGTCATTTTCACATTATATTGACCTCAAAAACTAAAAGTGCATTTTTGAAAATTCAAAAAACTGTATCTGCTTAGATATTCTTTCCACCAATGTAGAAATTGCTACATGTCCGTAGACCTTCACAGTTTCATTGTTGAAGAATTCTATATCCTACATAAATATAAACTTTGGTGATTTTGGTGAATAAACAAGAGTAAAAATCAAATTATAAGTCTGTATTGGCATCAATTATCATCCGTGCGTTCATTACCAACATCAAAAGGTTTACTTGGCAAGGTTTTGAATCTGTGGCCAAAGAAAACTCCTGAAGGGTTAAGGTCGTTACACATCGACCGCGATGCCGAGAACGATTTTGAACAAAATTTGATAAAACAAAGGGAAAGAAACACTCTTAACCTCTTATTTTCAGAGATAGATCGTCATCGTATGGGTTTCAGATAATAACCGGACATTATCTAAAAATTGGAATATTTCCGATTATCAGCATCTTGAACGTTGATGGAAACTTAATTTATTAGTGCAATTTTTTCGCTTGCAACCGAAAAATGATGGGATCTCGTTCCTCTGAGCGGAGACCCTTCCAATGCCACTGCATGTTGCATGTATATGTTTCTACTACATGCAAAGACGCACGGTATATTGGCGTTATGCCCTCTGTGACTACATGAGCATTTTCCTATACTATATTTGAGTTAGCTACGGCCCTGATTATCGCCATATTTGATCTATATTCCTTTTCCACATTATTGTTTTGTAGTTGTGCACGGCGAAAACGTGGGGTTAAAGCACCCAGCGCCCTTTCTCCCTACCGTCTCCGAGGTCGTTGCACAATCACGTTTTTTTTAAAGTTGTTAATGTGCTTTTATGAAATTGAAAACATATTTTTTTTTAACTTTCTTCATTAAAGTTTCTTTAATCAACAGTGCACATCTTTTATCATATCCAAGTACCTCAAGCCACAAACGTCCAGGAAATAATGCAATAAAATACACAGACACTTAAAGGTGTATGGACGTGTAGTATCAACTTATGCTAAAATGCTTTAGCATCAATGGAAAGTACCAAATGATTCATCCAAATTGGTTAACAATTGACCATTTTTAATTTTCAGGACAAATTATGCCACTTTTTGTTCCTCTTTAAGTTCCTCGAGTGCTGTATGACAGGGCGGAAGTTCCTATTTTCTTATGTAAACCTTATTTTTTAATTGGTAGTCACACATTTGTGAAAAATAGAAAGGAATTTTAACCAAACAATTTTTGATTGTTGACCATACCCTTATCCAAACTCTAGTAGGAATATACTTTGTCATCATTTTCAGGAACTTAATTTTAAGAAGGAAATATAAAGAATTACATCAAGCTTTCCAGTTACCCGCCTGGTCATACATTACAAACTTAACATAGATTATGCATTCACTGCAGATCGCTAAAATTGTAATCAGTTATAATGCAAAGACTTCAGGTGCTATTATCAAGATTTAAGGACTATTGCGTTTGGAATTAATGCTCTTTTCGTGGGCTAAAAATCTCTAGGCATCCATAGATCTTTAAGAGAAATATTAGTATTCGTTGCACTTATAAACGTCTGATTTCAAGTCTTTTCTACACAAATCTGTTGGAGCTTTAAACTTGAATACTTTTTTTCGGGAATAAGATTGCAGAGCATTTTTTCTTCACCATCTTCTTTATTTTAAAAGTACATGGAAGTGATAGAGGCATCATTATTATTGTTTAAAATCCAAATTGGGTAACATTTACCATTTTACAGCGTATTAAAGTCTCATAATCTGGCACATTTGCATAAATTTTTGATGCATTTCAGGGCAACCTTGGTATTTTCTTTTGTAATTCATTTGCTTTTTATTTCTTCATCATAATTCGTTGAAATGGTGCAGCAATTTCTGACCAAAAGTTTGAGTCTTTGCCATGCACCCAATAAAACTCTATAGCAGGAAAAAAATAATGAGATTTAGAAGATAAATTTAAAAAAACATTTTGAGCTGTCCGTCCCAGTCATACGTCATTTCACCAAAAATTAAAAACATAATCAAACTTTGATCAGCCATACCTCAAAAACGAAAAGTGCTACATTCACAATTCAAAAGTGATCTGCTCAGATATCAGTCATTATTCAGTCACTATAGAATGTGTTCATAGACCTTGTATCCTCTTCCATAAAAGATGAGCATAACTAACCGCATCAAGGCCAGATACGGTGTTAACATTAAATACAATGCAATGCAATTCAACGTTTCTGCATAATTGATGGAAATATTTACACAATCACCGACAAGCCAATCAATTACCGAAGCGGAAGTGACGTTACTGGAATGTAGCGGAATTATTACAAACAGATTAGTCATTTTGTTTTTTGATAATATTTATGGGCCCCGTTTCAAAACAAACATATGCCAAGGAGGCTAGGGGCGTTACACTACGGCATTTGACAAAATATCAATTCAACATGTCAAAAAAAAAACAGAATATATATAACTGGTGGAGTCTATACACATTTTGGTAACAAAAAGAAGCCCCTCCACTTTACCATATTTGCAATAACACGGGTACCCTTTAAAAAAAGAAAAAAAAGAAAGGACAAACAAAGGAAAAACCAGGCTTCTTTGGTGATCTGGCATTCCATATCATACAGGCTGTGTAGGTTATAAAGAAAAATCTTGGTACATGCAAGTAAAAAGGTAGTGTTTACCAAGCAGAGATACGGTATTCAATAATAGATCATTGTTTACATTACTGTATGAGTTACAATATCAAGTAGTATATCCGAAAAACAAGAGTCAAAATTTAAAACGTTTTTTACTTTTAGAAAACAACCCACCAAGTTCTCTCAGTCTTATCCAGGAAAATTCAATCCCTATCACCTTCTAGAAAGCGTTTAACCCAGACAGCTTTGAGAAATTGACAATAAGTCTTGACATGTATGTGGCATGCGCAAACTGCCCTCCTGATATGAATTGTACATATAAATCCTTTTAATTTCGTCCACTTTATCATCCCACAAAAACTGAAACAAGATATTTTGCACATTTTGAAAAAAACAGATGACTTGGGTTTGGTAAACTTTAAAGACAGTATGTAATCTTATGATATTGGGAGGCTTTTATAATGACAATATTTTCGATAAGTGAAAGTTTTCTGACTTTTCAACAATTTAAACATTTTGTTTAGCTTGTTGATCTTGGGATTAAAGTTTAAAGAAACAATTTTTATCAATATTGGTGGGGATCTTTATTTCCAAATATAAAACTGCATCTGTCCAATTTGATGTTAAATGATTACAAAATGTAGTGTTGTAAAATATACAAGGCCCAATACGTTTTATAAAACACTTATCATAGTTAATTGCTGGCCCTGAATACAAAGAGAAGAGAGCTCGCCATTACTTTGAAGAAACTTTTCAAAAGATTCCTCTTTGATGTCAATAAAGAACACTAAATCATCCGCATATTGACAAATTCGGAATTCATGATTGTCAATAAGTGTACCATTTGCAACTGCATTCTCACGTAAATTTATGGCAAGAATTTTAGAGGAAATAAGGAAGAGATATGGTGACAATGGGCATCCTTTACGAACGCCCCAAGATAGATTAAAGCATTCCGACCAATATCCATTATTAATGACAGTACTCTTGATCTTTGTATAAACCACGTTTATCTAACATATCTAAGGTAACATTCAAAACAGTATTGAAATCGCCCCAATTTTAAAAGGATCAGAGCCATATTGTTCTAAATTACAGCGTAGAGCTTTAAAAAACCTTACGTCATCAACATTGGGAGCATAAATATTGGTTATTGATAAACACTGATTACATATGATTACACACATGCAATAATAGAGGTGCAATGGCTCAGTGCTTAAGGAGTCATGCTCGAATTTGAAAGTACCGGGTTTGATTTCCGCCGCAAGCATTGCATTGTGTCCTTGAGCAAGGCACTTTACTCTACTTGCTTCAGTCCACTCAGCTGTAAACTGAGAACCAGCGCTGCTGGGAAGTTAACCTTCGATGGACTGGCGTCCCATCCAGGGGAGTCATGTACTCTTTTCCGCTTGCGCCATAGAAACCGGGGATAAGCACCTAATGGCTCGGATGGATTTAATTTGTTCTCTACACATGCAATAATACTTATAATATAATACTCCCAACACTTCCGAAAAGACATTATCAACCTTAAAGTCTAAGCTACGATTAAAGAGAATGCAAACTCCCATACTGTTTGAGCGGCCATGCCAATAAGCAATAGCGCCACCCCACTCAGAGCGCCAATATATTTTCAATATCGGGCGTACTATGTGACTCTTGTAAAAAGTATATATATCACGAATTTTATTACGTAGCCAGATAAAAACCTTTATACGTTTAATATTGTCACCCAGATCTTGCACATTTACACTACAAATCTTTAAATTTTGAATTGAATCTATAAGCTGATAAGAAGTAATTAATTCGGATAGATCATTTCTTGACATAATATGCGATACAATTTCCAAAAAAGCAAAACAAAAAAGAGAGAGTAAAAAAGATAAGAGAAAATAAAAATAAGGTTTGTTTTCAAAATTAAGATATAATAGCAAACACTAAGAAACGCAAAGCCAATCATGTATTGCATGATAACTATCAATTAAATGTTAAAAACTGCTCACTGGTTTTTCAAAACTTACTTGAACAGGTGTACATACTAATCTTTTTTGAACAGTTGAAGAAAGTTTAAAGAAAGTTCAAAAAATGGAGAAAAAAAATCCGCTTGTCAAATGCAATTGCAGATAAGCCAATGCCAAAACAAAAATACGTTCACGGAAATCTCTATCCTTGATATGAAAGTTTATTATTTCAAACCTTTATGGAACTTAAACATGTTTAATACCAACTTTCAAATTTCGAAGAAACTGTCGTGACCCGTCCTGCTTTATCAGTTTATAGAACAATAATACCTGGCGGGACTGACCATAGGACATAGGTATGTTTCACATCGGGTCGTTGCACGACTTCAGGAAGCTTAGGGCAGCGCTGTTTTTTTTATTTTTTTTTAGTTTTTTTTATATTTTATCTATGCGCCAGTTTTGTGAGGCTGCAGTATATTTAGCTCCTGGATATTACCTTGTTTTTTGGCATTTCTATTCGAAATTGTCATATGGGGAGCTGTCATGTGATTATATTTCATCTAAGAACTACTTTTAAGTGCACAGAGTCATCTATTATGATGATTTTTTAGAGTATTTTTGTGTTAAATTTTGGACTCCTTATTGCAAAGTTGGTAAAAACTTAGGCCTGTTAGTAAGCAGCAGTTTACATACAGCTTATACTCCTGCACCACACACTATGGCTATTACATACAGTATCAGTAGACTAAAAGCGATTAGAGGATTACTGCCAAGAAGGTCTCCCATTGACAATACACTGTTCCAAAGGCTGAAAGACTTCAGGATAGTAAAGCCTTACAGAGGAAAAGGATTATCCCATACAAATCAAGTCAGACAGATACCCACTTTGGTTACTTCCAATAGGATTATGAGAAGTTATACTCCAACACCCTCTCCAATCAATAACCTTGCGAAAATCCCATTGGAAAGCATGACAAAGCAGAGGAAGCTAATTTTTGGATACTTGAATGCAAGGTCTGTAAAAAACAAATCTACACATCTGTGTGATTTTATTCAGGAGGAAAATGTTGATGTATTGGGGATCACTGAGACTTGGTTAACTGGTGACTTAAGTGAAGATGTGATATGCAATGAGATAACTCCTGCAGGATATAAAATGATTCATGTTCCCCGTTCATCAGGGAAAGGGGGTGGAGTTGCACTTATTCATAGAGCGGATCTAAAATGTTCCAAACAAAAATTGTTATATTCGTCGTTTGACATTGTTGAGACTTTACTATCAACCCGTAATGATTGCTTGCGAGTGGCTATTTTGTATAGACCACCATGTGGAAGCAAACACAGTCACCCCTTGTCGCTTTTTCTGCAGCAATTTCAGGATTATGTCGATAGTAGGGCAACTGCCTCAGGGAAGCTCATGATAGTTGGGGACTTTAATTTCCATATGGATGATCAATGCAACGCAGATGCCTCCAAGTTCAGGGAGCTTCTCTTTAGTTTGAACCTGAAACAGCACATTACAGGTGTGACTCATTTGCATGGTCATACCCTTGACTTAGTTATTACTAGATCAGACGAAAACTCATTTTCTGGGATAACTTACAAACCACCATCATTGTCTGACCACTATCCACTTGTCTTTGAATGTTTGATTGACAGACCTATTGCATCAAAGAAGGTCATTAGGAGTAGGAAATTGAAAGACATTGATATTGATAAGCTGAAAGGAGATCTAGCAGTTAGCCTATTAATGACATCACCGCCAACTGAAGTCACAGAGTTGGTTGCCCAATACAATTCAACTATGCTCAATATATTGAATTCGCATGCTCCTGTTACTACAATGAAGATAACTGTCAAAGAAAACTCTCCATGGTTCACCAGTGAGCTGGCTAAAATCCGTAGGAAATACCGACAGACAGAGAGACAGTGGATCACATCAGGGCTTTCTGTCCATCTTGACATGTTACGTAGTCAAAGGAACAATTTCAATATGCTATGTAAATCTGCCAAGTCAAGATTCTACCAAGCAGAGATAGAAAGCAATGCTGGGGATCAAAGACGTCTTTTTAAAATCATTGACAAGATCAAAAAGGTCAGTAATGAGAATGTGCTTCCATCGAGCAACAACGACAAAGTTCTCGCAAATATTTTCTCTGACTTTTTTGAGAACAAAATTTGCCAAATTAGACAAACATTTGCACCGGTTGACATACCCACAATTGTTTCTTTACCTGAAAATGTTGTACCATTAACATCCTTCCAACCAACAACTGAAGAAGAAGTGATGGAGATAATAACGTCAGGTAATTCCAAGTCGAGTATCCTAGACCCACTACCAACGTCTCTTCTAAAAGAAACATTGGATATTTAAGTCCCAATACTTACAGACATTGTCAATGCCTCACTTGCAGCATCATGTGTCCCGCCATCACTGAAGTCTGCCAATATCACACCTATCATCAAGAAGTCAACACTCGACTGTGAGGACCTCCAAAACTACCGGCCAATCAGCAATCTGCCGTACATCTCTAAACTGATTGAAAAGGCGGTTGTGAGACAGCTGAACTCACATATAGATATGAATAGTCTAGCCGCACTCAACCAATCGGCGTACAGCAAAAATCACAGTACAGAGACTGCCCTTATTAAAATAGCTGATGATATTCAGTGTGCTTTAGATCAAAATCATTGTGTATTTTTAATTATGTTAGATCAAAGTGCAGCCTTCGATACAGTAAATCAGGACCTGCTGTTGCATCGTCTTACTGAATCTTATGGCATCACGGGCTCAGCACACGCCTGGCTGACTTCCTATTTTAAACAGCGTCATCAATCAGTTATAATCAATGGTGTGTCCTCTAATGCAAAACAATTGACATCAGGTTTCCCACAAGGCTCTGTTTTGGGACCCTTTATGTATCCTTTGTATACATCCCCAATGTTCAGGATAGCCAAGAAGTATGGTATTGAAATGCACATGTATGCTGATGACACACAATTATATGTGTCATGCAATCCAAATGAAGCTGAGGTTACATTGCATAGGCTTGAAATAGCTGTAAGTGAGATAAGATCTTGGATGACAAACAACTATTTGAAGTTGAATGACTTTAAATTTGAGTTCCTTATCATTTGTAAAAGAAACACCAAAAAAGCATTGTCACACATCTCAAAAGTTAAGATAGGTAATACTTATCTTAAGGCCAGTCATTCAGCACGCAACATCGGGGTAATGTTTGACTCTGAATTTAACTTGGTTCCACAGGTAAACAGTGTTGTTAAATCTTGCTATTCACAACTACGTCAAATTGCTCATATACGTCAATTCCTTACTTTAGATGCTACCGCCACTCTGGTTAATGCGATCGTAACATCTCGTCTTGATTATGTTAACAGTTTATTAATTGGCCTTCCCAAATGTCTTACTCGCAAACTTGAACTTGTGCAGAATAACAGTGCTCGTCTAGTTTACATGAAATGTAAAAGAGACCACGCTACCCCACTTTTAAAATCCCTTCACTGGCTCCCAATTGAATTTAGAATGAAATACAAAATCAATCTTTTAACGTACAAAGCCCTGCATGGTCTTGCACCCTATTACCTGTCTAGCCTCCTTGAAACTTATACCCCGAACAGGTCATTACGATCATCGTCTCTTCAATTTTTGTGTGAGAAGAAAACCAAATCCAAGGCAGGTGACAAGGCTTTTTTTGTTTGCGCCCCTAAATTATGGAACATCTTGCCTTTCAACATTAGATCAAGTAATTCTCTGGCCACTTTTAAAACTGCTTTAAAAACGTATTACTTCAAACTTGCTTTTTATTCGTAGTCATGTATCTTACTTATTTTGTCTTTAGTTTTATGTTTTAGTGTTATATTTGGCTTTTATCTTTTATGCTATCTTATGTTTTATTTTATTTCACTTCATATTTAGAATTTACTGTTAAGCGCTCTAAGCAGCCCAGTTGATTTAGCGCTATATAAGTTTCACTTATTATTATTATTATTATGTCTTCTCAGGTTGCGTACAGACTAACAGATGGCGATACATCATCATAAATTAAGATTGATTTCCTCTTATATTTATCAAAGATGGGGTTGAACACAGAATATTTCCACGATCATTGTACCTCAGAAAGCGAACATGAATTGGTCTCAGCTTAGGTGGGAGATTTTTGTGTATGTTCACGGGGACCAGTTCATCTGGGGTTATATGAGCTCCTTCAACTCAAGCATCCATTCCCATCACATTTTGCAAGATATCTTGCTTTATTATAGACTCCTAAGAAATGTGTTTCGCCAAAACCATTTCCAGATACTCCGTTAAAAACAAGATAATTGTGCCGAGAGCGATTTTCCAGGACCTCAAAGTTTTTTAAAACTTCTTTCTGAAACCCTCAAATTTAACATTGTAAATTTCTCTCGATTCAGCTTTCTGTGACAATTTTTGTTTTATGTCTGCAAGTTCATTATCTAAAAAGTCAACCGATTCGGCCAAGTCCTTGCACATACCTCTGACATTTTTAATCTCCGACTACATCACGGAAAATTTTTCACTTAAAGCATTGAGTAGTCTTGGTACAGACTGTAACTTGTTTAATTGTTCTTTTATGGAATTCAGATTCTTCTCTATTGTTGTGGCTTATTCCTTTTTTGTGCACCAAGTGTGTCACACCCCTCGCATACCATCAGACCATGGTGTTGTCTCTAACTGTTTTACTAGCTAGTTGGCAAATTCGATGGGTATAAGAGTTTGAACTTTTCGCTGTTTTCTCACCAAGTAATGACATAATTAGTTGAAAACTCCAAAGAGTGTTCTATATATGTTTTCAAACTCCTCAGTAAACATTAGAAACAACGTTACACCCTATAAACTTACCCCCCCCCCCAAAAAATTTTTTAAAAATAATTTACCAGCAGCGGTTTTTTCGTCCACAGTTGCCTTATGATAGCGCTTTTATTTCCATTTTCTTCAGACGAGATCCCCTCTTTGACTAATCAGTTCTTCCCTGTGTTTAATGTTGCATTTGAAGAAATCAATGAAGGCCTTTGAGCAGCCTTTGTCATTTCCTAAATATAAAAAGTTCTATTTCACCATCAACTTTAATATTTCATGCATATTTTATAACGGGGCGGGGGCAATTTTAAACAGTAATTTCTGTCAAAGGAGGGCTCTGGAAATATTGTGATTTATTTTCCATAACGTAACAGCGGCCAACTATTTGCGGTACCCTCGTTTACTGATCAATAGAAAGTGTTATCCTTACATGCGTGCCTTTTGAAGTATCATATATGGCGTAACCTAATTGACTATGGACCAACTTTTCCGTCTTTGTGGTGTTTTTTTTTTTATAGCTAACGTTCACTGATTGCTGATTCGACAACCTGTTATAGGTTATCAGGGGTATAAGAAGCTTTCGAAAAATAAGGATGGTTGGGAACGACATATTAGGGGCACTCCCCAAGTCATAAGCATGTGTTCCTCATCCCAGAGAATAGTTAGCCCAAAACAACAAAATAAAGTAAAAGCCATGCCTTTTTGAAAAAGGGTACTTTTTCAATGGGGACACATTCCTCCCGTACATGCATGGGACTGAAATTTTTTCAAAAGGGACACTCTTATAATTTTTCGGAAAAGTGGGGGAACACGGCCCCTGGTTCCTACAAAGGTTATTCAAGTCTCCTATGATTTTTGTCTACATTTGCTTTGAAACTGAGTTACAAATTATACAACAATGCCGTTGGACGGTATTTGATATAATTGAGAGGGGATGAAAGAGAGGGGAGGGGGGACTAAATTAGCATTTGCTGAAATCCGAGGCTGAAGTGCAAGATTTCAGACGTGGAGTCCAGGGGCCTGCTTGCTCGGACGGCCAGTCATCATTATATATATATATATATATAGGGATGGAAAGGGGGATGGGAAGGGAAATGGGACGGGAAGGGGAATGGGGAGGGGAATGAAAGGGGAGAGGATGGGAAAGGGAAAGGTAGAGGACATTACAAATTCTCACTCAAGTTATGTTGTCGTACCGTACATTCTTTGAAAATATGTCAGTAATAAGTGCCCTTCAAATCCTGTGCTCCTGGATCTGGATTCAAACATCTTCCGCCACCCCTCACATGGAACTAAAATACTTTGTTCTTGGTTCAGATCCTCATCAGAAATTTTAAATTTTGCCCCAAGTTTCTTCCGACATTCCTGCTAAATTTCTATACGTTCGCTTGAGTATTTGTGTAAGAAATTATTGCAAATTTGATGGAAATGTCGTAGAAAAGATATTTTCGAAGTTTGAAAGCACACGAATCGTATGTACGTATATAAGCTAATGCGTGGTGTTCAGTTGTGTACAAATCGTTGTATGTTTCACCAATCAGATGTTCCGCATGCATGTTCCAAATGCCTGGATGATCGAATACTAAAATAAACACCTAAATTGGCGTTATGATGAAACTGTTACCCTCCTAATATTCTACCCCTCCACCAAGCTGTCCGCAGCAGTTACGTGGTGGCAGGGGGCAACTTCCACCTCGGCCAGTTAAGCTTTCTGAGGGGGTACCAAATGCTCACAGAGGCGCAAAAATTGTCCTGCAAATATATTTGTATATACTTTGTATTCCCAACTTCTGCAATTTGTAGCGTTTACAAAACAAACCTTATAAATGTGTTCTCTCAAAACCAGAGGGGTAGGAAACAGGAAGGAGGGGGGTCATTGTGGGAACTTTCCCCCACTTTCCAAACAATGGCAAAAGTGTCCCCCTTGCAAGTAAAAAGTGCCCTTCTTACAAGCAAGAGCGCTTTTGGAAATTTGCCCTTTGAAAATATTTTAAAAAAAACATGGAGAAATGACTATGATGCAGGAACTTGTGCAAAAATATTAGAGAATTAGAGCGGATCCCTGCACATCTGGAGCGCGCCCCTTTAAAATGTCAGAAAATTTGCACAAATTGTGCTAACCTTTATTATTTTTTTGTATTACTTTTCTAAACATTTCCCAAGAAGTGGGCTACAATTAGACACTTGTCTTGGCAGGGGGTCTAGGACCGATTAGCGCCACTTCTTATTGAAATTCATTGATCCGCTTCTCCAAATTCGTGCCCCCTCCCCCCCCCCTTCCCCCACCCTTCCTAGAAGTGGGATAAATTTGAACAGTTTGCCTTGGGAAGTGGTATAAACAGATTAGCGCCGCTTCTAATTAAAATTCATGTATCGCCTTTTTAGTGCCCTTCCAAATTTCCCTTCTTCCCCCACCACCACTTAAAATTTACCTATCCTTCTGCTCAGCCTTATTCTTACATCAAAAACATGAAAATCATCCCTGGAACGCAACTACTGTAACATAAAGACACACGGTCAATGGGATCCTATATTTGAACATTCATTCCCAAATCTATATTCCTTTTAACTAACTTTAGTGTGGGATTGACACGATTTTAAGCAATTTTCTGCTGCTACCAAAATTATGCTACAAACGCTAAGCTTCCTGCGGCTTCTCCCTCTGGACGACTACCAGGCAGCCAGGACGTCAACCCTAGATTTGACACAATATTTAGTAATTTTCTGCTATCAAAATTGCAACAAAAGCATAGTTTTCGGGGGCTTTTCTCTTGATTTCATACAATTTTGAACACTTTCTAGTATCAAAATCACAAGAAACGCATAGTGGTATAGGGATTACGGGGGATTCATACTGTCCAACAGCTTCGCCCCATAGATTTGACACATTTTAAAACAAATTTTGGCGGGTTTCAACCCCGTGAATCTCCACCAGGCCTTCGCCTCTAGTATGTCTATAGATCTGACACAATTTTGTTTGATATAAAAATTACGAGAAGCGCCGAGCTTCCTGGTGCTTCGCTCCTACATTTGACACAATTTTCAAAATCACGAGAAACGTATATGCTTTCGGTAACTTCACCTCCCCCCTTGCCCCCTACCAGGGCTTCACCCCGAGATTTCACCCTTAGAGCTAACACAATATTAAACAGTTTCCTGCTTTCAAGATCGCGAGAAATGCAGGGCTTCTAGCCTTCCAGGGCCTTCTCTGCTACCAAAATTTTGAGGAAGGCAAGGCTTAGATCCTGGATTTGACACAATATTAAGTAATATCATATTATGGAAATCACCTAAAAAACAGCGATTCCGGGGTCTTCGCCCCCTTAACTCCCTTACCAGGTCTTTGAAGCACTAGATTTGAAGCACTGATTTTAATTCCCCTGCCCCAGTGAAACGTGATCCACCACGCGACTGCTCCCAAGGCCAATGCATTTCCAGCGATCGTCCAGATTAAAACCTTTGTTAGGCCTACGTTTTAATAGTATAGACACCCCGATGATTTTCTTACACCCCAGAATTGTATGCACCGCCATTTTTTTGAGCCCCGCAAACAAATTCTACCAGTGGCAATAGGGCCCAGGCAAGCCCTAGGGCAATCCGTCTGATTGAACCTTTGTACATGCAGGAAGAAGTTGTATAAGGGGCCCATTTCCAAAGGTTGACCTAAAATTCGACCACCGCCGAATTTTAGGCGGCCTAACGTTAGGCCTAATGTTACAACTAAGTTACATCAATCTAGTCAGAATGATGAAAATCTGTTGCAATAGATTTCACTGGGGTGGGGGAATTAAAATCAGTGCTTCAAATCTAGCCAAATCAAGTCCAAAAAATCCTCAAAGCCTACAAGGTTAAACAAAAACATCACTTAAAATCACTCATCAAGAAACAAACAAAACCTTCACTGTTAAATACCATCCTGTTTATAAATTATTACTTTAAGCCAGACACTTTGACCACAGGGAAATACTTTTGTACTTGTCTTGAGTGTGAAAGTCAGTGCATCTGCAGTGAAATTTATTTACTATCAATGTCAGGTTATGACCATGGAAAGTGAGGTGAAGTGTGTGCATTGTAGAAATCCCTGGTGTAATTGCTACTTGCTTATGCTGGATTGTCGTTTCTCTTGTGTGCAATAATAATATACCCCACAGATTTGAGTTTTTGTCGGGCTTAAGACATAGAATGTTTTGCGAAGTTTAGACTTAATGGATAACATTTTTGACTGTAGGCCTATGCCTATATTAGTATTCACCATACTTGACCGTCGGACTGATGCCAGCCGTGTTACTGTTAGTGATGGCTGCCGTTTACTGATTGCTGGCCCTAGTACGGCAATCCCAATGTCAACCGTACTGAGGGATGTGTGTAATAACTAACGTAGGCCTATGTTATATTGAGACAACCATGTCACTCAGTATCATGCCAACTTGCTTCACACTACTTGCAATACAGCCGATGCATATAACTATAGTACACAGTCAAATGTTATCTGACTAATAATATGCTATAGGCCTAGCGACTAATGTTACATGGACGCTATACATATCAATTACAACTATTGCCTAGCAAGTTGAATTAGGCCTAACTGTTAGTGCCTAGTTGTTTATCTTACGAATAGTAACATCTCTAAATAATGTGATTTTATCCACCTATACTAAAGAAAGTTATGACTACCAATAGCTGATTAAAATCTTTTAGAGACCTAATTGATTAATTCGTTATAGACCTACCTGTAAGCCTAGGTCTAACGTTACTAGGCCTAATTGTTACAACCCACGTGTCTACACGTATGTTATCACTGGGACATTTGTTCTCCGTCAGGCCGTAGGCTAAGTCAGAAAGGACAGCAATCAGTGAACGTCAGCTAACAAGAACAAAACAGATCAGTGCATGTGGAAGTAAAAGGCCTGGACGGGGGTAGTCAGGTAAACATCTGACCGTAGTATACGCTATAGCCATTCCATGAATGCGAATACTCTGTATTGCATGATGTAGTGCGTGGCATGTACGGCATACAGAGGGAGATGTTGCTATGTCACTAGGACGGGAGTAACCGTAAGCCTATATGACAAATAACTAACGTTATGCCTAAGCTTAGACCCACTTTGACTGTGCAGTTTGAAATAATCATTCAACGTTAGGCCTAACAGTAAGACTATTGAAGTTTATATCAACCAGTATCGCCAATCGGATTTCATAAGTCTTACTGGTACATTACATCTTCTGGATAATTAGACATATTTCACATTTTGGGCCAACCCGAATTATGCCCATGACATTTATGCAAATTTATCAACCTTACGTTAGGCCTAACAAAAGTTTCACAAAATTGTGACGACTTCCAAATATCATATGTATGTATGTGCAAGGAGTCAGATAGCTCAGTTGGTAGAGCACACAACTGAGATGCTGGAGGTACCCGGTTCAAGCCTCGGACAAGTCTAACCAGTTTTTCCACAGCTTGCTGACAGATACGCCGATCATCAAAGCGGGAGTACGTCGTTTGCAGCTCCTGCTCCTCATTCAGTGGTTCAGAAAAGTGGCAATGTTTGAAAGGTGCTCGCCGCCCTCGACCTTAAACCGTTGGTAGGACAAATATTGGTATATATTTATCAATACATATCATTCTGCCATTACTTTCAAAAAATCATTCCTATAAATTTCCATGTACATTTATGATAGAGGAATTGGCACTTCATTGTGGAGGTAACAAATTTAAAAGCTTTGACATCACAATTTTGATTTTATGCAATGATCACCTGTGTAAATTTAACTTTAACAACTGATAATCAACTTTACAAACATTCCTGAAAGTTTCCTTATAAAACATCTTCTGTGGATGAAGGTACTGCTATATGTCCTCCACTGTACTTTTCACTACAGCTTTAGCTGAAATCAGCAAACTTTGTGAAGTGATGTTGATGTAGGTATAGATAAACCACAGTATGTTATTATTTCACAATATGAGTTTTTAAGAAAGAAAGAGAAATCAACAAAATCTGAGCTTCCAATGCAGTCTAACAACTATAGATCCCCATGGTTGTAAAGTGTGGCCTATATTCAACTGAGTTAAGCCTAGTAAAAGACAGTGTGATTTTTCATGTCTGTTTACTGCAAATAATTGCCTGGTATGCTGGTTTTTATGTTGAAATGTTACTTGGGATTTGTGTCTTTTTTTGTTTAGGCAGACAACATTTTATGCATGAAAAGGGTACACTAAAATACCATGTCATATCCTCATAACCTGATAATAGTACATTCTACTACCAAGAAAAATCATTATACATGTGCCTGGAGTCAGAAAACATTTGGGCAGGGTATTGTGAACTACAAAACGATATACAAGTATTTAGCTCACTAATATCTGGTACAAAATCAATTTACATTGCAAAAAATGTTCATACTTTGTACTACAGTCAATGATTTTTAACAATCATACAAACTTGGAAAACTATTGCACTGTAATAATTTGTTCATTGGATACCAAAGCAAAAAATAAATGAAAGCAGAACTAAAGGTTGCCTATCCATGAGAAGAGAAATTGCATGAAGCAAAATTTTCAAGTGGAGCTTTTTCATCTTCCCAACTTGAGAGCTTGAGAAACTTTTGCAAACAACTTGAAAGCAACATTAATAAGTAATACACATAGAATAAAAAAATGCAGGCTGCAATACAACGTATAGGCCTATTCCAAAGAGTTTCATAATTATTTTCTAATTTTAAACTTGATGAATTTCGGGTTTGCAATTGTTGGTGAATGATGTTTAACAGAAAAATGTGAATGAAACTAAAAACTTAGTTTATTAAAATAGAAATAAAAGTAATAAGTGAGCAATTTGATCTACTGTATCTCTACCTATCTAAACAAGTTGGCACTTAATTTACTTTTACTTTGTTTTATACACACCTCTCTGCCAGTTGGTCAGTCTGTTTAGACTTTGTTTGATGGGTGTTTGGTTAATAACCAGCTATAAAACTAATTAGACCTAGGCCTATGTTGGTCTCATGTCCACCTAGCCTAGTTAACAATTGTAGTGCTGCATCTCAAGCATGGCCTTTTTATCATAACACACATTTACAAGTCAATACCATGGTAATGTACATAGCCCTAACGTTATGCTATCAAATTGCAAGTGGTTTCACACAATGTAGGCCTAAGTTACACTAACGTTACTGTAGCCTGGCTAGGCAACACAATGACCCAAGATTACCCCGGCAACGCTTTTTTAAAGCAATAAATCGCTACATACATGTCTAAATAAAATAAGATTTGTTAAGGAACTTATTCTTGTTCCTAAATAAAACTAAAATTATTGCCCATATTTGTCAGCGTTTACATCGGTCAGTTAAGGTTAAACTAAGTTACGGTGTACATACGACGTTAGCTAGCTTCAGACTGTTCAACAACAACTGGCACAACTTAGATAGCACATTATTTTAGGTTTACTGAAATTGTTCAAGACATCTACTAGTTTTAATCATTTATTCCTGATCAAAAAGCTTGTTCGCGTAGAATTTTTCTTAAAATTTACTTATCAGTTAGGCCTAAGTTAGGTGCGATACATGCCTGGCTACAATCTAACGCTGCGCTAAAGTATTGTCGTCCTGTATGTGCTGTAAAAAGAAATCGTTGTTTTTGTGTTCTTCATAGAAATAAAATGAAGGTTAATCTTAGTTAGAATGACAAGTTATGATTAAAACTAATATAAATATAATTAATTTTTGAAAGTAAAGAATTTCAATTTATATTTTTTAGGTTAAATTTGCAGTTTACCTATTTTTTATTGACTCCAATTTTCAATGTACTCACATATCTACTGCCCTCACTTGGATCCAACATCGGGTGAGGACGAACCAAAAAGTATCACGCTCTGAGGTATAAGCGTTTCGACTCTTGGCCTTCGGCCTATACGTAGTATAGGGCAAATGACGTCACGCTCTCCGGTCAAGCTTTTGATTCACACAGGCCTAGCCTAATTCACCTTTGAAAACTACGACGAACGATTTTCGAAGGAAGTTTCATACGGGTTTTCATAATGTATTGGCCGAAGGCCGAGAGACGAAACTTCCTATACGTACTGTTTATGTTGCCATTTTTATTCCAGTGTGCTTTTTTTGTACAAGCTTTGAAAAGCACGGTATACATTTAAGTGAATGATTGATTTCGTTTAAATTAGTATACGAATCTAAAATTGTATACTACCTGATTTTATTTTGCTTACTTTTGCATACTCATATGCTCTTAATATGAATCTCTACATTCACACTTTACATAGTACTAACCTATACTGTTTTCTATTTACATTGTATAACAGCCTAACAGGTAGCTAAGCAGTACCTCATACTTGTGGTTAACTATAATTAGACAGCTAAAGATGCGAATTAGATATCTAAAGAAAACATCCAGTAGACATCTGAAGTAGATAAGAGTGACAATTATTTTCAGGTTTAAAAAGGTGTCAGGTAGACATCTAAAGTAGATGAACAAAGTGTAAGAATAGCAAATAGTTGACAGGTTTAACAACAAAATGTCAGGAAGTCATCTACAAGTAGATGTATATATATATATATATATATATATATATATATATATATATATATATATATATATATATATATATATATATATATATATATATATATATATATATATATATATATATATATATGTATATATATATATATATATATATATATATATATATATGTATATATATATATATATATATATATATAAAATATATATATATATATATATATATATATATATATATATATATATATATATATATATATATGTATATATATATATATATATATATATATATATATATATATATATATATATATATATATATATATATATATATATATATATATATATATATATATATATATATATATATATATATATATATATATATATATATATATATATATATATATATTTGGCTTAGTGCGTGTGTTGGAGGCTTAACATAAAAATGATATGATATATACGACCTCTCTAAGGTTTAATGATACTCTTATAATCCAACTGTGCCATAGAATATAACGCAAAATATTTCGGTCTGACTTCAGACCTTCTTCAGTTGCAAGTGATTTGTGTGTAAGAAACAGAGTGCAAGTATTAGGTATTAGTGGTGGCTTTGAGAGTTGAACACACAATTACAATGACGGGGTCGTCGCCTGCGTATTCGATTATGATAGTACAAATGCTATCACGAAACGCTTAATACGACCCGGACGAGAACACAGGTACGACGTACGGACAGACATAACATCGACAACCAAGTCAATGTCCACGGCCTTTGATAACCAGTTGTGGTGCACTGGCGTGTCTACCCACCCCAGGATTGAATCCGGGGCCTCGTGGTCTGTAGACAGGTATGATAACCGCTACACCACAGTAGGTAGATATTAGTGGTGGCTTTTCTGAACCATGTGTAGTTGTTCAAGTGTGCTAAATCCTTATTTAATCCTGTAAGATGGGTTTTTAGTTTGATAATCATCTTTAATTCCATTGATGTGCGTTGGTGTGTAACAGAGAAGCCTCCAAAAAGAATGGCGAACTTGAGATCTGATAGACTGTGTAGAGGCAGATTGAAGTGGGAAGCCACAGGAAAGCCAGGAGAATTGTTGCAAATAGTATGCTTATGGTTATTAAATCTAAGTGAATTTAGTACTAGTTTCACCTATGTATGCAATAAGGGGGCATTTTTGGCAGTACAGATAATAAATCACATTGGAGCTGTCACAATTAAAATTCCCAGGTTTAAGCTGAGTATTACTGGCTATGTGTAAAATGGTGGGTGAGGTGTCCATGTTTTTACAAACTAGGCAGCGGGGCTTGTTGCATTTAATATTACCATGGTTGGTTTGTGTGTTTTGAAGTTTAGAATGTACGAGGATGGATTTCAAGTTGCGAGGTTGTTTGCGTGCTATAACTGGGGGTTTCGTGAAAAGGGGGGCTAGTGATGGGTCTGAAAGAAGGATGGGCCACGATTGTTGTACATTGGATATGAATGGTCTTAATGAGGGGTGATGTGTTATCACTAGCGGAATGCGAGTGGATTTGGACTTAGGTTGGTAGTTTAGCAATTTTTGACGAGGAATGGCGAGAACTTTTTGAAACTGGTCAGATAAAAGTCTAAAGGAGTATCCCCTGTTGCTAAATTGTTCGAGAAGGGTAATGGAAGAATCTATAAAATCATTGGTGGTGGAGCAAATTCTGCGTATGCGTAACAGTTGACTGAAAACTACGGATTTTTTGATATGTGATGGGTGAAAGCTTTGAAGTGTAAGTATGTTTGTCTGTATGTCGGCTTTGTGTATACTTTGGTTTGCAGTTTGTTGTCTTTAATTAATACTGTGGTATCAAGAAAAGGGATTTTACTGGTGGATTGCTCCATAATGAATTTGATCCGCCGATGTTGACTGTTGGCCTTGATGAAAAATTGTTCGAGTTCTTTGTGCCCAAATAAGGAAAATGTCATTGATGTATCGTATGTAAAATGTGGGTTTAAGGGGCAGCTTTCAAGTAATGTTTGTTCGAAGAAGTGCATGAAGATACTGGCGTAGGCCGGGGCCATATGTGTTCCCATCGCAGTGCCGTTAATTTGTAGGAAGTGGGTATCTTGGAAGGTGAAGTTATTATGTTGTAAATTAATTTAGTGAGGGCAGTAATTTCGTATGTTGCTTTGTGTGAATGAAGGTCTAGCATTTCCTTAACTGATGCAGTACCTTCTTTGTGGGAAATGTTAGTATATAAGGAGCTGACATCCATTGTGACTAAGATGGTTTTGGTTTGAATGTTATTGATGCTATTTAATTTTCTAATGAAATCTGTAGTATCTTGGCAATAACTTGGTATGGAGGGGAGAAGGGGCTGGAGGTTATAGTCCACGAACGCGGAAATGAATTCAGTCAATGTACCTATACCGGATACAACGGGTCTTCCTGGAACAAGAATTCGATTTTCGAGTGCTAAAGAGCAAATATCAGGTTCTGAAATATTTGTGTTGCGAAGGTCTAATTGTGTCTCAACTATTCCACGTAATTTGTGAACTTTGGGTTGGGTGTGAAAGATGCCAGGTTTTGGATTGCGTGGGATCAAACCTCCAACCTCTTCTCTGGTCTTAGGATTAAATAGTCTACATAGTTCATGAAGTTCATTAAGGTATAATGGTGTAGGATCCGTTGGTAAGATCTGGTAGGTGTTGTCATTCGAGAGTTGTCTGTTTGCCTCCGCATATAGTCTGATTTGTTCAGGAGAACGATTGCCCCTCCTTTGTCCGCTGGTTTGATTACTATTTCTTTGTTCTTCTGTAGGTTTTCCAATGCCCCTCTGTCGTCACGGAAGATGTTGGAGTTTTTATCTAGGTTATGAGTTGATGTTGAAAGGAAGTTGTCAAGATGTGTTTTACGGCGTTGACAAACGAATCAATATAAATGTTCCTATTGGCGGGTGGTGTCCAAGTTTTTCTCTTGGGTGGTTGAGGGTAGGGTGAAGGTTCTTTTCCTGTTGCTTCAGAAGCCGCCCATTCCGTGATTCGTACTCTTCTGTTGAATTTGTGGATGTCTTCGCAAAGGCCAAAGCTGTCAATTTTTGTTGTCGGGCAAAAGGATAGACCAAGTTCCAACAGTGCGCTTCCAATCTCAGTGAGTTGATGTGATGATAGCTTCATGACATTAGAATGTTGGACGTTTACAGGTACACCTAAGGTATGATTGTGTTTCTTTCTGTAGGCTCAATATATAAATATATATATATATATATATATATATATATATATATATATATATATATATATATATATATATATATATATATATATATATATATATATATATATATATATATATATATATATATATATATATATATATATATATATATATATATATATATATATATATATATATATATATATATATATATATATATATATATATATATATATATATATATATATATATATATATATATATATATAATAGTGACAAATAGTTGTCAGGTTTGACCACCATATTTTAGTATGTCAGTATGTGAAAAGGAATATACTGGGCCTAATTCATTTGTATCTCGTTACCTCATTAACAGCTTAAAGGTATGTTCTTGTGTATAGACTAAAATAACTAAATTGTTTTGAAAATATGAACCATCATAGTAGCAAAACATTTCATCAAAATCGGTTAAACATTGGTTAACTCTCAGGCCTCAATTTGCATACTTTATGCAAATTTTGTGATAAACACTTACTACAGGCCAGGACGACCTTGACGTTTTCTTTAGTAAATCTTTTGTTACTTAAACGTCTTTTATAATTCATTGAAGTGGTGCTCAAATTTTTGACCTCTTGATATTTCGAGTATTACATTTTAGTGCTAAGAACCAAGAGTACTAATTTAGGACATGCAGTGCAGTGATTATCAAGAGATGAAGCTTTTTGTGCGAAAGAAAGTAGGAAAAATTCTAGATCGATTATAAATGCCCTGCTCTGATTGAAATGTGAACGGCTTCAATGGTTTTAAGATTGAGCAAACAGTTGAAGAATACGAGGAAAAAAAATTCATAATGCAAAATAAAATTTATGAAGAAAAAGAAAATGCCTTAGCTGCATTAACTTCAGGGGCCCACTATCAGACAATGCTACTTATACAGTTATAGGCATAGTACTAACTGTAGGCATAGGACTATGTGGCCTTGTTGCATAAGTTAATTTCCTGAACAGACGTATCTAGATACGGCCTGCAGCTAATTAAACAGCTAAGGTTAAAAACCTTTATTTTAACCATTTAGGCGTAATCAATAATTATAGAAAAATAACCGACGTCAATGAGGTTTCACTGCGACTGATGACTGATTTATGTCAGAGCTGTAACACTAACGTCCGTACCAAAAAACAAAATCTTCACAATCACCAGTGTAAAAATTATTGGTCAGTACTATTTTGGGCACTAACTTTCTGATTAAATTGAAGTATTTCGTTGGAATTTATTCATTAAATAAGCCAAAATAAAACATTTTACGTGTATTTCGTGATCAATCCAAGTAATTTTCGAGTAGAACTTGTTACATAAGTATTGTATCTTCCCGCAATGCACGTACTAGTCTCGAACAAATACACCTTAAATTGAGGTCAAACATAAAGCGCATTAAATGAAAATTTGTATCCAGAAAAAGTATGCAAAATGAAATCAGGTAGTATACAATTTTAGATTCGTATATCAATTTTAACGAAATCAATCATTCACTTAAATGTATACCGTGCTTTTCAAAGCTTGTACAAAAAAAGCACACTGGAATAAAAATGGCAACATAAACAGTATGTATAGGAAGTTTCGTCTCTCGGCCTTCGGCCAATATGTAATATATTGCAAATGACGTCACGCTCTCTGGTTGTACGTACGTTAGGCTGCCTGCGGATTGAATTTTGGCGAACATCGGCCATCATATCTGTGCCGTGAACCGACGCATGATACAATGTGACTAACGAGTAAAGTTAGGCCTAACGTTAAGTTTAAAGCATAACGGTACACCTTGGGCCAAAGTAAGGTACCTACCGTACTACCGGTATTAACGCAGAAAATCCGTTTAAAACTTCTCCGAAAATCGTTCGTCGTAGTTTTCAAAGGTGAATTAGGCTAGGCCTGTGTGAATCGAAAGCTTGACCTGAGAGCGTGACGTCATTTGCCCTATACTACGTATAGGCCGAAGGCCAAGAGTCGAAACTCCTATACCTCAGTGCGTGATACTTTTTGGTTCGTCCTCCAGCGATGTTGGTTCCAAGTGAGGGCAGTAGATATGTCGGTACATTGTAAATTGTAGTCAATAAAAATAGGCAAACTGCAAATTTAACCTAAAAAATATAAATTGAAATTCTTTACTTTCAAAAATTAATCATATTTATATTAGTTTTAATCATAACTTGTCTTTCCAACCAAGATTAACAGTCATTTTATTTCTAACAAGAACACAAAAACAACGATTTCTTTTTACAATACATACAGGACGACAATACTTTAGCGCAGCGTTAGATTGTAGCCAGGCATGTATCGCACCTAACTTAGGCCTAACTGATAAGTATATTATAAGAACAATTCTACAAGAACAACTTTTTTGATCAGGAATAAATGATTAAAACTAGTAGATGTCTTGAACAATTTCAGTAAACCTAAAATAATGTGCTATCTAAGTTGTGCCAGTTGTTGTTGAACAGGCTGAAGCTAGCTAACGTCGTATGTACACCGTTACTTAGTTTAACCTTAACTGACCGACGTAAACGCTGACAAATATGGGCAATAATTTTAGTTTTATTTAGGAACAAGAATAAGTTCCTTAACAAATCTTATTTCATTCAGACATGTGTGTAGCGATTTATGCTTTCAAAAAGCGTTGCCGGGGTAATCTTGGGTCATTGTGTTGCCTAGCCAGGCTACAGTAACGTTAGTGTAACTTAGGCCTACATTGTGTGAAACCACTTGCAATTTGATAGCATAACGTTAGGGCTATGTACATTACCATGGTATTGACTTGTAAATGTGTGTCATGATAAAAAGGCCATGCTTGAGATGCAGCACTACAATTGTTAACTAGGCTGGGTGGACATGAGACCAATATAGGCCTAGGTCTAATTAGTTTTATAGCTGGTTATTAACAAAACACCCATCAAACAAAGTCTAAACAGACTGACCAACTGGCAGAGAGGTGTGTATAAAACAAAGTAAAAGTAAGTTAAGTGCCAACTTGTTTAGATAGGTAGAGATACAGTAGATCAAATTGCTCACTTATTACTTGTATTTCTATTTTAATAAACTAAGTTTTCAGTTTCATTCACATTTTTCTGTTCCACATTATTCACCAACAATTGCAAACCCGAAATTCATCAAGTTTAAAATTAGAAAATAATTATGAAACTCTTTGGAATAGGCCTATATGTTGTATTGCAGCCTGCATTTTTTTATTCTATGTGTATTACTTATTAATGTTGCTTTTAATTTGTTTGCAAAAGTTTCTCAAGCTCTCAAGTTGAGAAGATAAAAAAGCTTCACTTGAAAATTTTGCTTTATGCAATTTCTCTTCTCATGAATAGGCAATCTTTACTTCTGCTTTCATTTGCCTAGAGGAAGAGGCCTAGAGGAGGAGAAGGCCTAGAGGAGGAGGCCTAGAGGAGGAGGCCTAGAGAAGGAGGAGGAGGAGGAAGAAGAAGAAGAGCAAGAGATCTAGAGAGGAGGAGGCTAGAAGAAGGAGGAGGCCTAGATCAGGAGGTCAGGGGGAGGAGGCCATGAAGAGGAGTAGGTCAGGAGGAGGAGGGGAAGAGAACAGGGGAGGAGGGTAAGAGGAGGAGGAGAAGGCTTAGAGAATGAGGTCTAGAGGAGGAGGAGGTCTAGAGTAGAAGGAGCAGGCCTAGAGGAGGAGGAGTGCCAGAGAAGGAGGAGTCCTAGAGGAGGAGGAGGCATAGAGGAGGAGGAGACCTAGTGGATGAGGAGGGGTATAGAGGAGAACGGGAAGGAGGCCTAGAGGAGGAGGCCAGAAGGAGGAGGAGGACGCCTAGAAAAGAAGGACCAGGAGGAGGAGGAGGTCATGAAGAGGAGGAGGCTAGGAAGAGGAGGAGGAGGCGGAGAAGGAGGTTGAGGAGGAGGAGGAGGAGGAAGAGGTGAGGTAGAAGGAGGGGAAGAGGAGGAGGAGGAAGAAGCCAGGAGGAGGAGGAGAGCAAATTGTTGACGACGAAAAAGCTCGTGATATTCTCGGCCTGGAAGACAAGCTGATGAAAGAAAAGAGCTTTTTTTTCTTTTTCGAATGCGTGCAGGAAGACAAGCTTTACAACGGAGGATATTTACACGTGCAAAACTATTCTATAGCACATCGTCTTTATTTAAAATGTATCTAAAATGAAGATTGTGCGTCATGTGGTAAAAGAGAACACATCTTCTCGGGAAAAAACACTCAAAAAGACTTTTGCAGTTACTTGCTTTCTCCAGAAAACAAAGAGAGCAACGTCATCGCTCACAACATAAAAGGATACGACGGTCATTTTATTCTTGATCACATGATCAGCATCGAAATAAGCCCAATGTTGTGATGAACGGAGCCAAACTGATGAGCATCGACTTGAAAGAAAAAACTAGGAACAAGAAAAGAAAAGATGTCACCACCCTGAGGATCATTTCAACACTCAGCTTTACGAAAATGACCTCGGTCCTTGGCTTACAGTCGAAAAATACAATCCTGATTACATGAAACCTGCTCAACGCAAAGCTTTTCTCTTCTGGTACGAAGGACAGAAGAACAAGACTTTTGACATGGCTTGTGAAATGTACCAGTACTGTTGCAGCGATGTAGAACTACTCCGGCTAGGATCTTTACGTTTTCGAAGGGAGTTTGTTGAACTACAGGCAAAATCCCTTCGAAAAGTGCATCATTATTTCCATGGCCTGCATGCGCATATTTCGACGAGACTTCCTTCGTACCAATACGATCGCCCTGATTCCTCATTCCGGATACGAAAATGACATCCAATCCGTTAAAGCCTTCAATAGTTGAGATGGATCAAGCAACGAGAGGTTCGGCAACTGCAACATACTTGATCTCCCGGAGGATAAAAACACACCAGTTCTTACAAAGTAGACAGGTGAAATAATTCGTCAAAGACAGCCTACGAGTTCTACGATTGTTTGTGGCACGGTTGTCCCACCTGCTACCCGAAGAGAGAACACAAGCTGTCAAGGGTCGAAATAACCGTTGATTATGTCCACGACAAGCTTACCCGTAAACGAGACTGGTTAAACAACGAGGTCTTCGACAAGGCTTCCGACTAGTAGAAATCTAGGAATGCGAGTTCCAAAACGAGCTGGAGAGAAGCCCGCAGATGAAAGACTTCGTCGATAACCTGGTACTGATCGATCCTCTACAGCCCGAGATGCGTTCTTCGGCGGACGGACCAAAGCTATCAAGCTTCATCAAGTCGTCAAAGAAGATGAACAGATCAAGTACGTTGATGTCTGCTCACTCTACCCTTAGGTCAACAAGTATTGTAAATACCCTACCGGCCATCCGGATATCATCAAAATCCCAGACACGACCGACGTACGTGACTACGATGGACTAATCAAATGCACCGTCTCACCTCCTCGTGGTCTGTACCACTCCGTACTCCCGGTCCGATCTCGAGGAAAAATCATGTTTCCGTGTGTGCCACCTGTGCAGAGACTCTGGACAAAGAACAATTTAAACACCCCGAAAAATAGCGAGCGCTTCACGGAACGTGGGTGAGCTGCGAGTTACAGAAAGCTGTATCGATGGGATATAAGGTGTTACATATCGACGAGGTGTGACATTTCAAGGAAACGGGGCAGTATGATTCTGAAACGGGAGAGGACAGTGTGTTCACGGCTTACATCAATACGTTTCTGAAAATGAAACAGGAAGCGAGCGGGTCGCCAGAAGGCTGCGAAACCAAAGAACAACGTCGTCTGTACATCAATGAGTACGAGGCCCGCGAAAGGATCAGATTGGGCTACGCCAACATCGCCAAGAACGAGGGAAAGTGAGCGTTGGCTAAACTGATGCTCAACTCCTTTTGGGGAAGTCTGGACAGAGAAGTACACTTACAAAAACGGAATTTGTCAACACTTGAAAAATTCTACAAGCTGTTGACGGACAAATAGAAAGAAGTGAAATGCGTGCAGTTCCACGACGAGTTCACCGCCCACATCCAATGGGTCGACACAAACGAGTACGTCGAAGTATCGCCCAACACGAACATTTTCAACGCAGCATATACCACGGCTCACGCCTGCCTTAAGCTCTACAGTTACATCGAGCGACTGGTGGAACGCGTTTTCTACTTTGACACGGATTCCGTGATTTACGTCAGTCGACCCGGAACTTACAATCCACCCCTCGGAAACTTTCTCGGCGACATGAGAGATGAGCTGGAGAAACCGTACTGTGCTAGGAGCTACATCACCGAGTTTGTTCCCAAAGATCTACGCTTACAAAGTACGTTCGACTAGAACAGGTGCCGTCGTCGTAGGGGAGTGCAAAGTCAAGTGTCATCACGTTGGACCATAGCGCCATTCAATCGGTCAACTTCGATGCGATGATCAACATGGTTAATCATGTGGATCCTGGAACAGGCCGAGCCTAGGAAGACAACAAAGAACTCCTCGTTTCTGTCCATTATCCACACAGCATTAGGAAAGACGGTCCGGGCAGAGTTCTCACCAGATCCATTACCAAGGATTACAACTGGTCTATGACAAACGTGTCTTCCAAACAGATCTTACGACCCTCCGGTACTGTTGTTGGAAGAGCGCCACCACCAACACTCATCTTTGCACTACTGTGGTTAAATAAACGAGGTAAATGAGAGTTGAGTTGAGTCATTTTCTCTGAAAGTTAAGCATGGGTATTCTAAACGAGGAAGAAGCATTTGTGTGGTATTACCTATGGTGGCCTATGCTTGCAAAAAGTCTACGTCAAATCACACAGAACGGAAATTTTACTGGTCGAGTGCTGAAACTGGATATAGAGAAAAACACTTGGATCTCGTGTATTTTGCCTGTGTTTTATCACGAGGAAGGGTCAGAGACAATGCTAAAGATTTTGCGAAACTTCAGTTGTAGATTGTACAGAGATGAAGAAATGTACGCCTTCATGCCAAAACCTTTTCATGCCTGGTTGGAAATGTAACAGTCCGTATTGAATATACGATCATTGAAAACAGATTTCCAAGTCGTATTCGTTTCGCACCTTCCATTTAGAAAGAGCACCACCATTAACATTGTGACATCATTATTGCTTTGCTCTGATTGGTCCAAAAAGGTTATCAAAGGCCGTGGACATTGACTTGGTTGTCGATGTTATGGGTGTCCGTACGTCGTACATGTGTTCTCGTCCGGGTCGTACTAAGCGTTTTGTGATAGCATCGTTACTATCATAACCGAATACGCAATCGACGACACCGTAATTGTAATTGTGTGTTCACTCGTTGTCGCAAAGTTCGATTAATTCTTTCATCAGACAGCAAAGAAACAACATGGAGACTAGTGCAACACCCAACAGTACGTATTCCGGGCGAAAACGTAAGCAGCGCCGGCAACTTCACAGACATCAAAGAAAACACATCGTGAGACAACAAAGATTCCTTTGGTAATCACCATGGCAGAGATCATGGCGTGGGCTCGCGACGACTCTTGCGACCCTGACATATACGGAGAGCCTACCGATGGAGGAGACTTCACATCACCGTTCTACAACGCTTTAGGTTGTCTCGCCTCGCTTATAGCCCCTATAGGATGTGGCATGGATGAAGAAAGAGAAGTGCTGGATCATTTGTTGAAAGAGGCCAAAAAACAGACAGGTGTGAAGGAGGATCGTACAAACATTTTGCAAGCCTAAACGGCATCGACCGTCAAGCCGACAGAAAAAGACTTTCTCTTGTTTAAAGAGAAAAAGAACTGGCCAAAATACCCGAAAGCGATGACGGAGATAGCATACCACTTGCTGAAAACCCAAATATAAATCCCAATGGGCCGCAACAAAGCTTAACGTCGTGATCAAGAAGGTCAAAGAAAGAAATGGCAAAGTGAAAGAGATCAGACGCTCACTGATGACATATCTAATCGCAAAAGACATTTTCAAAGAGCTGGAAAGGAGGATGAAGGAAACGGTTTGCAAAGACTACCTGTAGTCAACTACGGAGAAGAAAAGGTAGTCAAGAGAAGGTACTGAGAGACATCATGCCCATTGTCTATTAGTTTTGGATATAATCAGGGGTAAATCCAGAGGGGCAGTTCGTGAATAAATTAATCTTAAGGTTCAAAATAAATTTGGTACAAATATGTGCGTTTCCCCCTTCCTCCGTTCACCGGAGAGAGCCATGGTCGCCATGGTTTGTTAGATTAAAATTGAATCTGCCCCTCTTCATGTTAATTATATTTGTAGGAGCCGCTGTTTTGGACATTAGTTTACAACAAATGGTAAACGGCGCCTCTGCAAGTTTCAGCATTTCATCAAGCTTTTCGTGATGAAATGAATTAAAAGTTGCAAATGGAATTAATATATTTCTATACATGTAGGCACTTAAAGGAGACATAAACTCTGACATATTCCTTTATTTCAATTGATAGAGAAATTAAAATACGAATCCAAAAACAGCGAATCAAATGTTTACTACTATCTCAAGTTATTTACATTCAAATTTGACACATGGATGCTGTCATTTTGCTTAATTTCATACAAAAATCTGGTCAAACAAGACTTATTTGCCAGCAACAATAATGTAATGTAATGTAATGTAATGTATTTCATTATAATTGTCTACAAAGAAATTGTTTCAAAATGTAGTAACAAGAACTTTTAATACCTTTATTTGGTAACATCATGTATAAAGAATAAGTCATTGAACTGGCAATGGAAATAATTTTCAAGGATACTGCTTAAGGATATTGCTTAAATGGCGCCTTTTTAATCATTTTAAAGGTCATTACTCAGTATGTACATTGTAAACGTTATCTTTCAAAATTGATGGTGCTACATTTTCCAAATACGAAAGTGAGAAGCGTACAAGAGAGAAAGAGAGACTGCTACGTCAAGTCTCTCACGTTAATACGTAAATTTATATATAATATATATATATATATATATATATATATAGAGATGGTGTGAAATGTGTGGAATGCAATTCTCCACTGGAATATTTGAATAATGAATGTAAGATGGTGAGAGAAAAATCATATGCCCTCATCGGGATTCGAACCCGAGACCCCCGACTACCGTTCGGTTGCTCTACCACTGAGCTATAAGGCCAAGTGGTATTACCCCCTCGAATAAGATATATATAGATATATATACAAAACTGATCTCAATTTTGATGATAAAAAAAAGGAACTTGAAACTTGTGCATTTGGCAACTTGTGACCTCAGCGTGCAAATTATACGCTGACGATGATGCCCTATTTTATCAATGAATTTCGCCGAGATTTGCTATATTTGGATATCCACAAATTCAAGTGTTTAATAACCCTTTAAGTGTTAAATTTAAAACTTTCCAAGGGTGTTAGGAGTGACTGCACTTAAAGTGTTAAATTGCTAAGTGTCAAAAATCCAACACTTATAAAGGGTAAGCTTTGAACACTTGAAATGTTCATCACATCACTTCCAATTTGGATTTATTGATACTTCAAGCATTCCACGTTTTTTTTATTCCATTCATAGTATTCTGACCGGATCTTCACTTGTTTTATTTTTCTGTTACTTTCTAGTTTTTAATACCCAAGGGCACTTTTGAGAGCCACTATTTGTTTTATTGCTTCTTTGTTGTTGTTTTTTCCCATTGGATCACTATTTCGGATTATTTTCATCGCAAAGCTGGTAAGTTGTCTTCATATTTTCTGTAAATCCTTGACTGCACCTTCAAGGTTATTCCATTCTGTAAGTCCGTATTTAAGGCTAAAACCCAATAGTTCTTCTGAGAACTCCTGCTTTATATATATTTTTCTTTTGCTCAGTCTCTTTCTTTTCATTTATCCAACAGCCTCGTTCATCAGCTTCTACTCTTTTTACTATGGCTACTCCTCTACCTGTTACTACCCCTCTTCTGCCTGTTACTTCTACTCCTACCACTCTCTTACCAGCTACATCTACATCTTCCACTTCTTCCTCTCTCAAACGCCCTCGTTCCCCGGCCTCCCCCTCGCCTGCTCATCATCGGAAACTCAACGATTCAACTAGCCCCCCTCCTCACCCCACCTCCTCTCACTCTGATCCTATTGACCACGCCCTGTGCTTATCCCGCAAGTTCTTTAGCATTTCTATTTCATTGCTGAAGAATAGCTCGGCGCTGGCCAAGGAGATCTCTCGTCTCAAACCTACTCTTCTCCTCTCGGATCTTACTATTTCTATCACTTCTCTTTCCCTATCCCTTACCCCGGCTGATGGCGCCTCTTCTGCTATCCTCCATTCTGACTGGCCTAGTGACGCCTTCGGTGGCTGGGCTTCCTCACCCACGCCCCAGGTCTTGTCATCAGAGGACTTCACCCCAGTCTCCCACAGCCGCAAGGCTAAGCCCACACTCGTGGTTCTCAGAGGGGTTGCGGTGGACACCCCATTGAGCACGATAGAGGACGACCTGCGCAAGCAAGAAATCCTCTATGGATTATGGCCGCTCCTACCGGTTCTCCACTCCCTCTTGTCAAAGTTTCTATCCTTGATGCCTCGGTGGCCTCAAGGCTGTGTCGTGTGGGTATAAAACTCTTCGGAGTTTTACCCGTACGTGTAGAACTTGCGAGAAGGACCCCCATGGCACGTCAATGCCCTAAGTGTCAGCTCTTAGGTCATCTGAAGGACCACTGCTCTGCCCCACTCAGGTGTGCTCGGTGCTTCGGCCCCCATCCACTGAAGTTCGCAAGTGTGTGAACTGTGATGAAGCACACTCCTCCAGGTATAGGGGCTGTCCTGCCTTTTGGAAGGCAGCTGCCTCTGGTTCCTCTGTCTTCGCCCAACCTGGTCTTCTCCCCACCCCTACCCACTCTTCTTCTATTCCCTCCTTGGAGTCTCTTAGATTTCCCAACACCTCTTCCTCCATGTTGGACTTTCCTCCTTTGAGGAAAAGTACTCCTGCTTCTTCTTCTACTATTCCTACTTATTCCCCTTCTGCTAATTCTTACTCTCGCTCCGCTCGTCATGGCTGCCTTATTCCCTGCCTTTCCAAACAATCCTCTTCTATTTCTTCTTGCTCTCGCCCCCGCTCCTCTATTCCCCGTCCCACTTCTCTCCCTTCTAAACCTATTTCATCTAGCTCTCGCTCCAGTATCCCCCGCCCTGTTGCTGGCAGCTCTAGACGTCCACCTTCTGTTCCTTCTCAGCCCAACCACCGTTCTTTTTTTAAACCCACTACACCTTCTGCTGATCCCCCTTCTACCACTACTTCCGGCGCTGGAACCTCTACTGCTCCAAGCTCTCCCGACTCCAGGCCTCTTTCCTCCTCTAAATCTCTTCCTCCCCCGGATTCTCTTCTAATTCTCATAGCTTCTGTCTCGGTCTCCGCAGCTTTTGCTGTCCTTGATGCCCCCTCATCCACCGAGTTCACTGTTGACATCAGCTACCTCACCGACATTCTCCTCCACAACATCAAATCTCTCTTCCCTGCTAGCTCTCTATCCATCGCCTTTCTCGAACACTACATTTATCAGACAGTCGCTAACAACTCAAGTTTCAACGCCAGTTTCAACTCCACTCAGCAAGACACCAAAGAAGTCTAAGCCTTTTCTCCTCTCTATCCGCTTTCTACTAGTTCTACCACCCCTTCTTAATGGATACAAATGTTGGTCATATCAATATTCGTTCCCTCCGTAACTCCAAACCTATTCTTGCTCATTTCCTTCGTCACTACAACATTGATGTTCTCTCCATCAATGAGACCAAACTCCCACAGGATTATAACTTCAGCATCCGCGGCTACAACTTCTTTCATGCCGTCCGTCATCCCTCCCTCGGCAATCCTTCACATGGGGGTGGGGTTGCTTTTCTCGTCAAAACCTCTATCCCTGCTACCCTCCTTGCCACTCCTTCCATCCCCAATTGCAATGAAAGCCTCACTATTCAAATTCACTCTCCCTCTTCCAACAGTCTTTTCCTTCTGACCACTGTCTACTGCCCTCCTAATGCTACTCTGGATACTTCTCTTTTACTCTCTAAACTCAACTCCCCCCTTCCTAGCCTTCTCCTTGGAGATCTTAACTCCAGACATATTTCCATGGGTGACACCAAGTCCAACAGGAACGGCAACCTGCTTGTTCGTGCCATCACTCCCTCTACCCACTCTATCCTTAATCCTTATGGACACCCCACTTATCAACACCCCTCGGGTAGTACCTATATCTTGGACTACGTCCTTGCTAACTCCCATGCTACTCCTCTCTTTCAAAATGTCACTACTTGCCATGACCTTAATAGTGATCATTTTCCTATTCTTATCTCTACCAGCCCTTTATCTTTCCAGTCTGTGCCTGGCCCTCATTACAACAAGGATATCCCTCTTTTCTAAAACCGACTGGGTTAATTTCCGCTCTTATCTTTCTTCACTCCCCTATCCTTCAACTCTTCCCACTACAGCTGATGAGGTCGATCATCAGATTTCCATATTCACTTCTGATATCCAATCCGCTATACTCAGTGTATCCCTACTTTTATCCCCCGTCCCCACCGCTCACCCCTTCCTCGCCACATACTCGCCCTCATCCACGATAAACGTCGCCTACGAAGACTTTACCAAAACCATCCCATTCCCCACGTCAAAACCCGCATCAATTCTCTTGGTCACAAAATTATCATAGCCATCAAACTCCAAAAAAAATCTGAGTGGGAAGCTGCTTGTCAAGCTCTCCATAACACCAAGGACCCTAGGAAGTTTTGGAGTAAATTCAAATCGCTTTCTGGCTCCCGTACTTCATCCACCATCCCACCTCCTAAAACCTCCCCCACTGACCCCTCCTTTGTCTATGACATCCAAGCTAAAGTCGGTATTCTTAACGTTACCTTGTGTAACATCCAGCAACTTCCCCTTCAACCTACCTTTCTCGAACCTCAGTTTACTCTTGTTGACAACTTTGTCAATAACAATTCTCACCTTCTCAATCCTTCACCTACACCCACCGCTCCTTCTGGTTCCCTCCTGTATGCCCCCATCACTTTGACCGATGTCCTCCAAGCCCTTAAACGTACTCGCAACACTGCCCCGGGCCCTGACCGTATACACTACATCATTCTTAAAAACCTTGATATTCATTCCCTTACCCATCTTTTGATTCTCTACAATGTTTCTCTCTCTTTGGGTTACTTTCCCTTCAGCTGGAAGTCAGGAAAGTTTATTTACTTTCCCAAACCCGGCAAAGATCCCAGCAGCCCTCGCAACTATCGCCCCATCACCCTTCTTCCGACACTGGGTAAGATTTTTGAGAAGATACTTGCCAAGCGCATTTTCGACTACATGGAAAGCAACGACCTCTTCAACCCTTACCAGTTCGGTTTCCGTCCTAATAGATCCACCACTGACCCGCTCCTTCTCTTCACTGAAAGCATTTTGTCTTACATCAATCGTAACATTCCTTCTCTTGCTCTCTTCCTCGATGTAGAAAAGGCCTTTGATGCTGTTTGGCACAATGGTTTACGCTACAAACTTCTCTCTCCTGCTCTAGCTTTCCCCCCTCGTATTACTCGCCTCCTCTATTCTTTCCTCTCCAACAGACTTGCTTTTTCTGAGTTTTTTGGTTACCGCTCCACCACCTACACTCCCAACGCAGGAGTCCCCAAGGCTCTACTCTCAGCCCCATCCTATTCAACACCTTCCTTAACGACGTGCCTGCCCCACAGGGTAACATTCGTCTCTCTTAGTTCGCTGATGATATTGCCATCTGGTCTCCAGTTTTTCCCCCCACTCAACGAGTCTCTACCGTTCAATCCTATCTCAACACCATCATCAACTGGTGCCCTACTTGGAAAATCAAAATCAACGCTTCAAAGACAGTCTCCCTTCCCATCTACAATCGTAGGATTGTTAAAGCCCATAGGTTCCCTGTGGTCCATATCCATGGGGCACCTGTTCCTTACTCCTTTAAAGCCACTTTCCTTGGGCTTACCTTCACCAGCAACTTTCGCCTCCACCCCTGGCTTACCCACATCAGGGTCACTCACTCCAAAGGCCGCCGTCGCCTTGCCCAACTGTGTAAGGTCTCTTCCTCAACTCTATCTTCTACTAAATCTCTCCTCACTCCCTACAAAACTTTCGTACGCCCCATCTTTGAGTACGGCCTCCCAGCCATTTTCAATGCCCCTTCTAGTCACGTTGCCAAACTCCAAGTCATCCAGAATAAGTCCCTTCGGCTGGCTCTGAGACTTCCCCGTAGAACCCGTCTCACTGACCTTCACTCCCGGGCTAACGTCCCCCTTTTTAGAGACAGGCTCAATCATCGCATGGACACTCATCTTAGTGAAGATAATCAACGCAAACGACCCCACCTTTCTCAGCTGCTTAACTTTCACACCGGCCCCTCCTGCTTTCCTTCACCCCTGAACCTCTTTCCCCCCACCTGGTCATCCCTCCTGACTGCCCCCCCTCTCCTTTTTTTTTCTTTTTCTTCCCCAGATTTACCTTATATCAAGTTGTATACCGGTAAAAGGCCTGTTTACTGGCTTCCGGTTATACAACTTCCGTCTCAGCGCCAAGACCATGTTCATGACAAAGACGTAATCTACTCCGGTAAAAAGCCTGTTTACTGGCTTCCGGCAGTATAGCTCAAGACCATCGCTCAAGACTAGCTCAAGTCCATTACGCCAACTTAGCGTTCCTGACGCCGGGATAGCCTCTCACCTTGTCCAAGTTCCTCCGCTGCCTGCTCTTTGCCTGGTCACCGCGTCCTGATGTCATTGTTTGGTCCTTCTCTTGAGTTGTTTCTTTCATCTTTATGTTTGTTTGTCCGTATATATTTTATCATCCTCAGTAGTGTTTAGCAGAACCCGACAGTCACCTCTGGTGACTGATGGAAAAATGCAGGTAACTACCGTGTCTGTCCGTTAATGTTGTGTATTCAATTGTTGTTGTTGTTGTTGTGACTTGAAATGTTATCTCTTGTAAAGTTGTCAAGCGTAAGTAAAAACGCTTATAAGTGTTGTATATTTAACACTTATAAGTGTTATAGACAATATGATACAATGATATTAACAATCGTTTTACTTGTTTTGGTCAAACACTATAGACCACATACTTTATAGATCGCCATACTCGTTATATTTTCCATTGCCAGATTGCGTTGTTAAGATAACATGGCGCGGCGTGCTGATTGAACCCAGAAAGTTACATATTCAGCTCTAATAGGACAATTATTAAAATGCTTTCCAATCTTTACCAACTAAAAAACCAAATCAAAACTTTGGACTATTTTGTTCTCCCAATGCCATTTTAATCTTTAAGATTTGAAAAAATAATCTAATAGATAAAACTAAAAAAAATAAAAATCAGTCGATGGAAGGATTGAAATTTTCAATCGAACGAATTTTAATGCGCAATCAAAAGTGTTTATAATGAATGCAAGTCATTAAAGGCCTTATCCCCTTCGAACTATCCCATCTCTACTTGTTGACGGGAGTCATCATTATTGTGCCTTTAATCAGTTGATTAAAATAATTTAGGATGTGCATTGGTTGGAACCTCAAAAGCTCTTGGTTGTGGATCTACTTTGCTTCAACATTTAAATACAGCATTTACGATGTAACAGCAAGTAATATAAACAGGAATACAAGCTTACTTGATATACAATTAATTTCAAACCAGAAACTTCTTTAGCTGAAATTATAAAAATAAAATTTAGATATATAGCCCAACTTGTCGTTTCAGTATACTGTTATTCATAAAGAAGGTGTGGCTTAAAATGGAAGCTAATGATTGCCACAAAAATGAAACCAATCCTTGGATAAACTGGCACATGAAACTTTCCTGCAATTGCATCAACGTTGCCAATCGAACAAATTTCAGAGAAAGCACGGTAATTGCATATTCAACGTTAATTTTTGATAGATTTCACCTTCATGCCCTGCAGCTCGCTCTGTTTTCGAAACAACACATCTTCATCAATATGTGTTAATAATATACGGCGCACGTGGCCACATCGTACGATGATGACTCAACTTTGCACACGCGAAACGACTGCGCAAAAGTAAAAGCTTGATAAACTTTACCAAAGAGTTATCCAAACTTAAAATTTTGATGTATGAAAAAGCTTAAAACAAATATCTTAAATATATTTACTATAATTATAAAGAGTAAAATTCTAGAAATTTTCAAAGTTTAGAGCTGTGTGATATTTTTCTCATTTTAATACGTAGGCTGGTCGCAGGATCAGGACGCGTGGCCGCGACAGTGTACAGCAGCGTGTAGGCTACAAAGTGACTTTCACAAATAGGCTAAGCTTTCATTGTCCAACTTCACTACAACAATCTCATTTCTAAAGCATTCGACTATAGAAAAGACTGGCTAGGTATGTTGACAAAAATTTCAGTTCCTTTCATCAGTTTAGAGTTTGTTTTTGTTCTAGGCCTACACATTTAACCAGGCTTGCCGTAAATGTTCAGCCCTGATCATTCCGGACGTTGTTGGTACTGATTACGCGAAAATATCATAGGCTATAAATAAACACTCATTTGGTTTTTTTACGAATTCGTTAGTTTGTTTTAGCTTTACGTTTTTATGTATTTAAAAATAAAGATATCTCAGTCCTATTTTGGGAAGTAAGTTTTTGTATTATGATTGTAACGAAGGAAGAAGAACTATATTAAATAGTTGGAAGACAAGATTTGGGAGTAACCAAATGTAGGCTAGGCCTACGTTAGGCCCACAGGTGTAGGCTATGCTTACGTTAGGCCCACAGGTGTAGGCTATGTCCACGTTAGGCCCACAGGTGGAGGCTAGGCCTACGTTAGCCCCACAGGTGTAGGCTAGGCCCACAGGTGTAGGCTAGGCCTACGTTATATACTTACTACATATATATATATATAAGTATCTATTTCTAACGCGACTTTCGAACCGTATATAAAATTGAAAAATCCTTTTTTTGACCACCAACGAATCTTAATTAGGGGCCTACACTTTTTTACTCCAAGCCTACTCACATTTCCTGAAGACTCCCTTCTTCGTTTATAAGTTATAAGCCACAGTATTTGTTAGTTTTTTCTGATTAGATATGCAAACAATGAATTTTCTACCCCATTACCATCAAGACAGTGTAGATGCCCAACAATTTGCTGCAATCTAAAGAAACATTGCGTGAACACAAAGGAAATTCGATCAGATTGTTCGAAAGTTGACAATTCAAACACGAGCATTAAAATGTGTATATGAACTCGAAGAGAGCAATAGAATCGTTTGGAGCAATTGTCACCTGGTAAATTTTTCTGTTTACTGTAAGTTAGTGTATGAACTTTTAAGATATATTTGTCTAAAATCTTTTGGTCATCAATGGGCACAAGGAAACGTAGCCGGGCTATGATAAAAAGCCACTTTATCATGTAGAAGCACTTTAATTGAAGTGCTGCTTCTTCATGGCGTCATCGCAACATTTCTTTGGTTTGCAGCAAATTGTTGGGCTTTTACACTGTCATGACTGTATTGTCGATAGAAAATCCATTGTTTGTACATCTCATCAGAAAAAAAAAGAACAAATACCGTAACTTATCAACGAAAAAGGGAGTCTCCAGCAAAGTGAGTTGAGTCAAAAAATGTAATTAGAATTCACGAGTGGTCAAAAAAAAATTGAATTTTCATATACGGTACTATTAAGTATATAGGTTGCCATAATGCTAGGAACACCTGTGTCTGCGGCCGCCTAATACTAACTGCAGAATCCAATTTCTAGAGGTAGGCCCTAGGCTATACCCCTTCCACGATCTCACACTGCAGGTGGACTTGATATTGAGGGAACAAAAGTATAGGCCTAGGCCCTATAGTATAGGCCTGCAGTAACTTGTGCTTTTCATGATACGGGGCCTAACATTAGAGTATGAACTTGTCCTTTCTCTGCAGGCATACAATAGCCAGGGTGCATTTCATGTACAACTAGGTTTGCCACATGCCCGTTGTGCATGACTTGCAGTTTTCTCGCGAAAGCGATATACGCACAGACTAAAAAACGGAAAATACCTCCAAAACCTCACGATATTCACTGTGTCTTGTGTTTATTGCCTGCTGATAATAAAGTATCCACAATTGAAGTGTCCTCTCCTTATTCATTCAAGTTTGGTATAAAATATTTTGTCAGAATTCTCTCCAATCCCTTTGAGTTTTCCGGCTCACTGAAGTGTTTTCCAACTGTTTACACACTAACGACGGAAAATTCCATTTGGTCACATTTCTGGGTTGACCATGCCTCTTTGTTTTCGCTTTTACTTTTGGTGTTGATAGGCCACATCCCCTCATTTATATACCAAGCGAAAGCTGAGAAATTCCTGTACCATTTTGTAAAGAGGGACTATAAATGTTTTAGTTTGTATTTTCTTTTACTATATAGGCACAATATGGTATAAATAGTCCCCAATGAGTAAAATGTAGTAAAATTTGTCTGTTTTAACACTCAATTAAAATTACTTTTCCATTTACATGTACCTTGGCACCGATAGGCTCTCTAAAATAGTGAAAAGTTCAAAACACAGTGCCAACGTGATCTTCCGGCTTAAATGGGATAACCTCACCTGCCACCTCCTCCGGAAACTCTTTTCTCCCACCCTCTGCAGGAAAAGTGTTCTTTTCTTCTGGATACCCAGCCATGTTGGCATCCCTGGCAATGACAGGGCTGATACAGCCGCTAAGCTTGCCCTTAACCTCCTCCCTTCCCCTTTTCCCCAAACCCTCTCTGACATCAAACCGCTTATCGCTTCTCTTGTTTGTGACCGCTGGCAAATCTTATGGAACTTCCAAATTGATAACAAACTCCATGTTATCCAGCCCACAATCCCGATCAAATCCACCATCAACAACCTTTCTCAGACGACAACGTTTATATTACCCGCCTTAGAATTGGTCACACCCACCTCACTCACTCCCACCTCCTTATTGGTTCCCCCAACCCTCTGTAACAATTGCCACTGCATCCTCACAATCCAACACGTTTTCCTTGCTTGCCCCCTGTACAACCTTCCCAGAGCTTCCCTTGCTCCCCACAACTCAATTGCTGAGTTCTTCCAAAAAAATCCTCCAGATAAAATAGTCTCCTTCCTTCAGCATGCCTCCCTCTACAACCATATTTAATTCTCCTCTTCCACCCCCTCTCTACTTTGTTTTTGTTTTACCCATGCACCTCCTCTCTCGATCACAGCTTCCTGGCTTTTGTTCTTGAATTTCTCTCATTCTTCCCCTGGTCTCTTTCCTTACTACCTCTAAAATGATCTGACCTCTCAGGCACAATTTGACCTTCGTTGTCGTGGTGCCGTTAAGACCTCATCAAACAAACATATTCATCATGCAAATAGTAGTGCTCAATATGCTATTAAGCAATGACTAGAGCTTTGACTGTTTAGCGTGTACACGCCCTCAAATCTTGTAAACGTTTACTAAATACTTCATTGCGAGTAATCGTTTCTCATACATAATAGTGTCTTGCCATTGAAAATCAATATCGATGATTCAAATCACACACACATTCCGCTGACAAAATTCCAATCAATGACTTTTTACAAACTGTAAACTCGATAAGCATAATCCTTTTTAAATGTGCGAATCACAAATGCGCAGTAATCATCAACGCATGGGGATATTATGTACTTTGATTTTGACGTAATCTGAGTAATCTAACTTGTAAAATGCAACGCGAATATGCAGCAGTAAACAGTGAAACTAACAATAGGCCTAACGTTAGGCCATAAGGCTTTAAATCCCACGCAATCAAGGCCCGTTTTACAAGCTGTTAAATGGACCAAAAAATACTTGAATCGTGACAATCAGTACATTTACATGTAAATATCACGTGATGAGTCATATAAATTTTGCAAGGAACAAAAAATATTGCATAATAAACAAACAGAAAAAGGTTTTAACAGAGCTGAAATTATGCATGCGTTGCAAAGATGGCAGCCATTTTTTCGAGAGGGCTGATATTTCAGAACTTCCTGGTGGTGGTGGCGTAGTTTTGAAATGTTTTACGGCGAGGTATATCATAGGCCTGGCATGCAAGATTTTCACAGAAGAACTTTGAAAGCCGTAGCGAATAGGATAAAAAAGTTACGCGATGTTGAGTGTAAATGACATTGAAAGGAAGTTATCTGTTCTTTCCAAACTGAATTTCCATGCATATTTTTATAAGAATAGTGATTTATACGGTAGAAGTAAACTTTTTACGATTTGGAAAGCAAAACTCAGCGTCTATTTGGGCAATGGAGTCAGTACTTTTTGCCATACTGGTTGCGCGATTTTTTTCACTTGGCCTTGTAGTTTTGGAGCAATTTTGGTGCATTTCCGAAAATTACGGTACTAAACGCGTGTACACGATACACACTTGCTTTTTTTGGTGTGTATACGTTTACTAAAATTCCTAAATGTTCACAGCTCTAGCAATGACATAATTAGATTTTTGCCAACAACTATGGACACTATGCATTTCAAAAGTAAACAAAACAACTTGATTGGGAGGATCTAAATAACTTTTGTGACTCATCAATTCATTTTATTGTTGATGACTAACAAAGACAAGAGGCTATTTTTCAAGAAGAAAATTGACAAATTCAGAAAAAGGATAAGTTGTGGCATTGTTATGAATGTAGTGGGTGTCCTGTGAAGCTTGCTAGGTATAAGGATCATGTAAGGTTCACAAAGGGTTTGATAAGAGATACCAAAGTGCTTTTTGAAAAATGTTTATTCAAAGTGGTTAAGATTAATCCTTGCTCAAAAGCAAGGAGGTTGTTGGTCCCCTTCAAGGTAATGGTGGTGTTACTATCAATAGTGGTAAGGATATTGCTGAGATTTTGAATGACTACTTTGTGTCTGTTTTTACTAAGGAGTCCCCTTTGATGATGTGGATTATCTTAGTGTGCACTCTCTAGTATCCATTATAAGAACTTTTCAGTTGATGTTGTGTCTAAGAAGTTGAAGGGTTTGAATTCAAATAAAGCACCCGGTCCAGATGGTATACATTCTGCTGTCTTACGTAAGTGTTCTGATTTTCTTTCTGTTCCACTGATTAATATCTTTTCAAAGTGCTTTGATGTTGGTGTTGTTCCTAGTGATTGAAGAATTGCTAATGTCACTCCTATTTTTAAAAAGGGTGACCACTGTTTGCCTTGTAACTATAGGCCACTTTGTCTTACTAGTGATGTGTGCAAGGTCATGGAGTCCATTGTTAAGGATGTTGTACTAGATCATTTACTGGTCAATGATTTGTAGAATTTGTCCCAGCTTGGGTTCTTACCTAAGAGGTCTTGTGTTTCTAATTAGAGTTTCTTGATGATGTTACTAAACTAGTTGATTCTGGTCATAATGTGGATGTTATCTATTTAGATCTCCAAAAAGCATTTGATAAGGTTCCATTAGGTAGGCTCATGATGAAAACAAGAGCACTTGGTGTGGAGGGAAAGTGTGCCAGTTGGATATATTCTTGGTTAATTGACAGGTCACAAAGAGTTGTTGTTAATGATGAAGTATCTCCATGGAAGAATGTTACAAGTGGTGTTCCTCAGGGTTCTGTATTGGGTCCGCTTCTTTTCTTAATCTTCATAAATGATATTGATGTTTCCCTTGGCTCCAGGATTTGTAAATTTGCTGATAACACTAAGCTGTACAGGATTGTCGATGAAGCTAGGGATTTTTTACTTTTGCAAACTGATCTGGATAAGTTAGTTTCTTGGTCTCAAATATGGCAGATGTCATTAAATGTTGATAAATGCAAATCATTCATTTTGGTCAGAACAATTTGGCTTTTGATTACTACATGAATGGTTCAAATCTTGGTTGTGTTGATCAAGAAAGGGATCTAGGTGTTGTCATTACTAGCAATCTGAAGCCTTCTAAACAGTGTGCTTTAGCAGCTGCCAGGGCAAATAGAATGCTTGGTTTGATTAGAAGAATTTTTTTTTTACACGCGTTTAGTACTGTAATTTTTGAAATTACACCAAAATTGCTCCAGATTTACCATGTTGAAGTAAAACAAATCGTGCAACCAATATGGCAAAAGTATTGACTTCATTGCCCAAATAGACGCTCGAGTTTTGCTTTCCAACATGAAAAGTTTACTTCTACAGTATAAATCATATTTCTTATAGAAAATATGCATGGAAATTCAGTTTAAAAGAACAGATAACTTCCTTTGAATGTCATTAAAACTCAATATCGCGTAACTTTTTTTGCCGTACGCGCTACGGCTTTCAAAGTTCCACTGAAAATCTTGCATACTACGCCTATGATACCTCGCCGTAAGACATTTCAAAACTACGCCACCACCCCGAAAATTCTGAAATATCAGTCCTCTCGAGAGAGAAAAATGGCCGCCATTTTTGCAAAGCACCTAAAATTTCAGTTCTGTTAAAACCTTTTTCTGTTTGTTTATTTTGCAATATTTTTTTTTTTCTTGCAAAATTTATTTGACTCATCAGGTAATATATGTAAATGTATACAATATATGTAAATGTACTGATTGTCACAATTCAAGTATTTTTCAAGTATTTTTTGGTCAATTTAACAGCTTGTAAAACGGGCCTTGATTGCGTAGGATTTAAAGCCTTAGCCTATGGCCTAACGTTAGGCCTATTGTTAGTTTCACTGTTAACTGCTGCACATTCGCGGTGCATTTTCAAGTTAGCCTACTCAGATTTCGGCGAAATCAAAGTGCATAATATCCCCATTCATAGGAGATTACTACACATTTCTGATTCTCACATTTAAAAAGAATTATGCTAATCCGGTTTACAGTTTATAAAAAAGTCATTGATTGGACAATTGTCTGCCGAATGTGTGTGTGATTTGAATCATGAATGATCATATTGATTTTAAACGGCAAGACCGACTATGAAAAACGATTACTCGCAATGGAGTATTTAATAAACGTTTACAAGGATTTGCGAGTGTGTACACGCTAAACGGTCACAGCTCCATCAACTATTACTTCTATTAGTGGGCATCTTCACTGTGAAATCTTGGGAGGTTCAAAAGTGGTCATGTTGGTTGGTTCATAAACTATTGATGGTATATTGAGGGAATAAGATAAGAAAGTCCAGTGATAGAAAAGTGCATGGGTGCAGAAATCTTCTTATGAATTAGTGTTGGCTAATTTAAACTTTGCATTCATTGTTAATTAATGCAGTCTTGATCCAGTGGATGCTTCTGGTGACCCAGAGAAGTCAATGCAGAATAATTGCGACTAAATTGTTAAAAGCAAATGTGAAAAGTTGAAAATTTCATTTTAACAGATTTTAGGAACCTATGCAAACTTCTTAAAATTATTAGTACACGATGTCAAATATCTTTAACAATTCATCTCTGTAACCAAATGATTTAAAGCTGAAAGTCACACATCAGGTACCCAGTTTATTTTCCTGGATACGCCCCTAATGGGAGATTCTTTTAATCATTTTCACTAAAAAAAATATTTTAGAATAAAATAAACACCACACAGCACATGCAATATGAATTCATCTGTCACATAAATCATTATTGTAAATCTGAATTTGCAGTACACTTAAAATCTGCAATATATTTTATCTCATGAATTTGCAGAAGAAAGTGAAAAATCTGTTGTAATTTGTATTGTTTTTATGAATTTGGAAAAGCTTTAGAATAGTATTGTAGTATCAATTATCTCATAATGAGTTTTCAAAATGGGAACGAAATTTCAATAAGAGAATTGTTAGTTTTTGTTAGAGGTAAGTATTTGTCTATCAAATGATTGTATTTTGGAACAGTAAAAGTCCAAATTCGCGTAGAGAAAAACACAAAGAAAAATCGGATCGGCTGAAATTCATTTGATTCAAATTGTACAATTGGCAGACAGTAACACTAGCTTTCCACAATGGATATTAATGTGTTAGGCTACTGATGACATTGGCATTCCGCCACAGGAAAATAAAGTTTCCCTTGTAGATTGGCAAAAATTATTAATTTAAAGGCTGAAAATGTGGTATATTTAGAGAGATAAATAGTCATTCCATATAAGAATAGTAAGGACTTTATGGGTAATTGCAATTTCCGAATGATATTTCATGTCGGAAATTCTACGGCACTCTTATTATTATTTCTATAAAATTTGTTCTAGCAATACATGAGGGCAATTGGTCGGTTTTGGAAAAGTGCGGATGCCGCAGATTAGTTTACCTTGATCAATTTGCGGATCATATTAATTTTGTTTCATTAAAAACAACAAAAATGTAAGATTTACTGGAGAAAAGAAGTTATTGTAAAGTAAGATTAGGGTTAAGGTTAGGTTTCTTAAATGTTCCCTGTTTTTGGTTGGCATGCGTAGCATTATGTGAACCTATGTAATGGCGATTACGTCCGGCTGTCCGTTCCTGAGATTTCCTCAGAAATGTTAGTTTTTTTAGATTTCCTCAGAAAATGTTACGGTTTCTTAAGAGTTCCTCAGAAAAAGTTAAAGTTTCTTTAGATATCCTTATGGAAGGTTAGAATTTCCTTATATAATGTTAAAGTTTTTCAGAGGTACTTAAGATAGGATTGAAGACTAGTTTTCTTAAAAAGTCTACAATACATTTGATATTTTCTTAGAAGATAACTGTAAAATGATATAGTTATCCAATTTTCTTCAGAAATCTTTAAGTCTCTCTTGTAGTATGTGAGATTTAAAATCCTTAAAATTCTTCAAAATATTTGGGCACCAAGAGTTGTATCAGGCATGATTTTCCAAACTCCACCTTTATTATTGTGCTTATTTGCATAAAGTTGCTACAGTATTATGACCTGACCAGACTTTTTTATTTAATGTGCTTAGTCAGGGAGTGTGACAGGATGTGATTGCATATAAACATAGGGAGGGATGCCATGTGGGACATGGATGGGGGCCATGAAGGACATATGATTTAATATTCACCATGTTGTATACGCCAAGGGCTATATCAGGCATAATTATTTGACTCCACCTTTTTTTCTTATTCAACCACTCATTTGCATATAAGTTATTATATGAACTGACACTTTAATACATAGTATGCTGAATCAGGGACTGATAGCTAGGATGAGACTTCTTATGGAGCTTATGGGATGTCATGTCAGACAGGGTGGGATGCCATGTGGGACATGGAGTGGGATGCCATGTGGGACATGGGGTGGGATGCCATGTGGGACATGGGATGGAATGCCATGTGGAACAAGGTGGAATGCCACGTAGGATATGTGGTGGAATGCCATGCAGGACATGGTGGATTGCCATGGGATGGAATGTCATGTGGGACATGAGATGTCATGTGGGACATGGCGCCCCACCCCATTTTAACAAATCATTTGCATATAAGTTATATGAACTGACACTTTCATACATAGTATGCTCAATTAGGGACTGTGATAGCTAGGATGAGACTTCTTATGGAGCCTATGGGATGTCATGTGGGACATGGGGTGGGATGCCATGTGGGACATGGAATGGGATGCCATGTGGGACATGGGTTGGGATGCCATGTGCAGCAGGGTAGAATGCCATGTGGGACATGGTGGGATGCCACGAGTAACACAGAGTGTGACATAGGTTGAGATGCCATGTGACATAAAGTAGGATGCCATGTGTGACATAAGGTAGGATGCCATGTGTGACATAGGGTAGGAGGCTATGTGGGTATAGGGTAAGAGGATGTGGAACATGGGATGGGATGTGATGCCATGTGGGACATTAAGTAGGATGTCATTGGAACATTAGGAGGGATACCATGTGGAACTTATGGTGGGATGCTATGTGGAACATCAGGTGGGAAGCCACTGATGCGGGACACAGGGAGGGATGCCATGTGGGACATAGGAGGGATGTCATTTGGTACATATGGATGGATTAATGTAGGACATGCATGTAGAATGAGATCCATATGGGTCATAGCGTCGGATGCCATGTGGGACATATGGTGGAATGCCATGTGGGACATATGGTGGAATGCCATGTGGACATATGGTGGAATGCCATATGAGACACTGTATGGTGGTTTGCCATGTGGGAGAAATGGTGGAATGCCATGTGGGACAAGGCATGGGATGTCATGTGGGACATGAGGTGGGATGTCATTTGGTACATGGGATGTGGGACATAGGGTGGAATGCCATGTGGTTCATAGAATGGGATGCCCTGTGGGACATATGATGGAATGCCATGTGGGACATGGTATGTCATGTGGGACATGGGGTGGGATGCCATGTGGAAGATATGGTGGAATGCCATGTGGGACATGGGATGGGATGCCATGTGGAATGCCATGTGGGACATGGGGTGAGATGCCATGTGGTACATGGGATGCCATGTGGGACTTAGTGTGAGATGCCATTTTTGTAATTGGCCAGGTCATATAATATGGGTGTCAATTTGCATGGGCATGCGAACCATGACGGTATTTACCGTTCTAGTTTTATTTTTAAATGTTTTTGAGTAACACAAATATTAATGATAGGCTTGTTTGCGGCATGCGCATTCTTCCCATTTTCCCCTGATTCTATCGCGCTGCCACACGAGGTGATCGCCGCAAATGATTATAATTTATGTATGATGAATATTCATATTTAATAATATTTTTGACTCTTATTTCGTCACTGAAATATGATTTATTGTTTTGACAGGTTTTTTTGTTTGTTTTCGTACCATGACGGCTTATCTCTTAATCATTGCAACATCTGGTAATTTGACGCCTTTTTCTCAATAATTAAACTTGTTTTTCTCAGCAACCCAAAGGTCTACCAGCATGGAATTTGAATTGATTTCTAATTGGACAAGGGGTTGTCCAAAAATGATAGCATTTTTCCCGATAATGTATTAATTAAAACTTTAGTAGCATGCCTAAATTAAAACCTCGTCGAAGGTAGAACGAGGCCTTTGCTTCCATACACCAAGACAGTCAAGCTACCAAGCAGCAAGTTACTACTATTATACTAAGTCTTGTTTTATATTTTGTTTCTGCAATACTTTCCGCGGTGACAAAACTTGCTTTTAATTTTAAAAGAACATGATTGGCTATCAGTACAACTAAATAAATATGCATTAGTTCTTGACAGTATTCCATTTATAATTTATATAAAGTCACTGATACAGAAATACATCAAACTATATACTGTCAATTCCCAGCCTCGCATTAATGATGTGGTTTGACATCATCTTCTTTGCACAGGACTCCGCCCACTTTCAGAATTTGCAGTTGTCACAAAACCAATCACTGGAAGAGACAATTTTCTATCACGTTGGGTGTCACCTGACAATGTTGTAGCAGTAAATTTCTAAGCTAGGTGTGAGTTCACTGATTTTTTTTCTCCATTGATACAAAACTTTCCATATTTTTGGACTTCCAATTTTGCGTAATTGTCGTTTGGATTTGTGTACTAATGTATTGGCTTAATTTTTGGGCCAAATTCATGCAGAGTTCCTGTCCGGTTTCCTTCAAATTAAGGTAAAATTGATCGATAATTCATTAGACGACACAATAAGCTTTCTGCCAGGACTAAATTTGTATGGGCCCGGTGGTAATTAGTGACAGTGTTTTGAAGTTGAAAATGGCCACCATTACAGAGATTACATGTAGAAATAGATTTTACGAGGATTTTTATTGCAATCAAGAGTAAGTTAGTGTGGTAGATAGGATAAGATTTATTTTACATCCATCTCATTTACTTTGACTTAGCTTAAGGCTTAGCTGTCAATGTGTCATTTAGATTTCTTTTTATTAATGCAGCGTTGAATCCAAATGATAGTTAATCATAAGCATATTTGAAATGTGGTGTTGTATAGTGAAAGACGAGTGTTTTTTATTTTAATTTTTTTAATTTTATATATATTTTTGTTTAGGTTGAAGTGTGAGCAAGGTCTGTTGTGAAATGGGAATAGTGTGTCCATAGTTACAAATCAACCATGGATCTACAGTAGGTTCTACATTTACAGGATAAAATTAACAATCAGGTTATTTTCAATGTCTACCTAGTGTGTTGTTGCTGTGTTGGTTTGCAGTATTTTCAAAATTGTCTTGAAATACCACATTAGATAATGAGGAAATACTTCAAGACCAAGAAATCTAGACTGCAGATTATCTACTAGTTTAGGCCTTAGCTTGAGGACTTAAATAAGCAATCTGAGTGGTTGCGAAAACTTTTTTTTGTGTGTATGTGTTTTCATTTTTCTAATTGAGTGTTTCATTGATCTCTAATTTCTTTTGAAAAAATTATAGTGGCACTACTTATATGCATATGCTTTGTTGTTTAATTGTAGGCCTACAGTGTATAATGCTCTTATCAGTTGTATGACTCGCCCCTATTCCCCTACTACCGCCGGGCAATGTCAGTCTAAGGCGAGTCATTTACATATGAAATAATGACTCACATATGCGTCATTGTACCAAATTGTCAGTCACCAGAGTGATTCTGGGGTGGGTCAATTTACTTCAGACCCATTGACTTTGTACATGTGATTGATTTGGGGTAAGTCATTTCACAAAAATGGTCAGTCACCTAAGTGACTGAGGGGTGCGTCAATGTACCATTTTTTGTCAATCCACTTTGGTGTAATGACATCGGGGGTGAGTCACACAGTTAACAAGCTATTGCATAACATGTAAAGATATCTCAAGTATAAAGTTCATGCAGAAAACAAGATGTATGTGAATGTTATTTTTCTTTGTTTAAGGGTTAGGTATATGAAACAAAACTGCAGGGCGGCAGAGCCAGGGGCTGCAGCCCCCAAACTTTTAGGTGAACATGTGTTATCATGTTACCCGGACTAATTAGTCCCCTCCCTCTCCCAATATTTTGAATGCTCCTTTGCCCCTGCACTGAGATATTGTTAGTATAACATTCATGCAGAAACATGATGTATGAACCAAATTTAGTAAATAGTATCTTAATGAAAAAAACTGTTCTTGGGGTTAAGAAACTGATAATTAACAGTAAACAAATCTCAAACATCAAAGTATACTTACCTCCTTTAAAGAAAAAAAACAGAGAAAGAAAAGCTTTAGATTCTCACGGGATTAAAAGGATATAAATTTTATAAGATTCAAGGTACAACTAAATTTCTTTTAGGGGAGAAAGTTGTGCTTAACAAGAACGTTAATATAATGTTAACATAAACGGTTGTCGAATTTTGAGATACAAATTGGAAAGAGCATGAGTGTGCAGGTGGGGGTGTATTAACTAGTATTTTTTTTTATATTTTGTGGTAGGGCAAGAAGGCAATGCATTAAGATAAAGTTAATATTACTAAAACAATTTTAATAAAAATGTCCAGTACAATCAATTAGGCCTGTTAAAAAATCGAACAATATTTTACACCAATATTAAGATTCTTATCTTTGTCACTACTGCTACAATGACCTTCAAAGTTAGGCCGTTTTTTGGCTAAAAATTTCGAAGGAAATTATATTAAAAACAAGCATACATTTTTAGAATATTCGATCTACACGAGAATAAAAGTTGAATTGCACGTTTTCTCATAAGAAATTCGTGAAACCGTCATGTTGTCTTAGGCCAAAATCGGAACGACATTACAGCACTGGGCATACTATAGTATACAAAGTTCAGTGTATAAACCCAAAATAGGATTTAACATTAGGCCTGCCGTATTGAACTAGGGGTTAAAGCTTCAAACTACATGAGAAATGGAACAGAATATGCTTTAAAATGTCTGTAACCCTAATGAGAAATATTATACTCTAGGCCAAAGTTAGAATAACGTTAGTAACCTTTCACCAATCTCGCCGTAACTTTCTAAAATCATGCACAACTAACTAATGGCTATTAATTGCACACTTTGTTCAGCGGGCCATTAGCAGGGTGTACACAGTTAATGGGTGGTGTATGTGTGTTTTTAGGTTTGTGATTTTTCAAAAATTAATGCAAGAAGGATTATATGGGGATTACACACGTTTATGCTTTAAAGCTTACGCGGGGATTATATTTTGTGGGGCGGATTATACGTGACTCTGCGTGGAGTGTCTACGGGGCTTATGCGAGGATTATATGGGGCTTATGCGACAGCTAAAACTGTCTACGGTATTACGAGGAAATATACTTTGTTACACGGTGTTATTCGATTATCTACGTTTTGTATGCGGTAGTTATACGTGAGCGGTACTGTACCTTGCGTGGGCTTGTTTGAATCAAAAGTAAGTTGTGAACATTTTTGTTTATTGTCTGTAACAGTTGAAGAACAGCACTGCATCTGTGTATTCTGTTTATATTTTAAGGGTATATACAGTATATATATTGTCAGTATCAGAAGTAAATAAGATGTTGAAGAAAAAGTGTCTTCCTCTCAGAATAGCATTGCTAATTTTTATTGTTGCAAGTTAATGCCATCGTGCAAACATGGATATATAGAACAATGCACATGTGGTCATATGATATGCCATACAACTAGCCAATATTCTACATAGGCCTATTTATACAATGCGTATATGATTATTATCCGCTGTTATGTTTTAGGCTATTTTGTGAATTACATGATTTTGCAAGGTATTTTTTTTGTTTTCAGTTTAGAGGTCATTCTCACACTACAAGTCATTGTTTTTCTGACCCAGGTCCATAAAATAAAAAAAAAAATTGTTTTTTATGTTTGAATCCATTTAATATTAATTGACATTTATTAAATCCCTATAATATTATTGTAGTGTCCTAATGTTAGTTGATGTTGGTATTTTGTACATATTTTATCATGTCCTTGGACAAGCCTGTTTTGATGACGCAAGCAAGGTAAATTGGGTGTAACACTCTCTCTTGCCTTTGGAGCTTGCTCAGATAAGACGTATTTTTAAGCGATATTATTTGAATGTCAATCCTAACTTAAACTAATCAACATTAAAGCTCAAATTAATTTAATATCTGGGATATAACAGTTATTGACTACCAAAACGTAGCCAAAGAACAAGAGAAAAATCAAGAATTACTGCAGCTCAAGAAATTAACAAATATCGTTTTTCAGTTTCCTATTCCCTTCTGAACAAACTATACTTTGTGACATCTTAACAGGAAAACCATGACCATATACCTTTGCCATTTAGATGCAAGCTTTTTATTCTTTGCATGATTTGTCTCATCCAGGTATACGAGTGACTCATCACACAGCATTTTGTGTGGCCCTCAATCAAACAGGACATGAAGCAGTGGACACAAAATTGTATGCAGTGTCAACATGCTAAGGTACAACGTCATTCACAGACCCCGTTAGGTTCCTTTGCAACACCGGATGCTAGATTTGACCATGTTTGGATCTCATTGGACAATTACCGCCATCAAATGGGTTTGCTTATCTCCTTACTGGCATCGACCGCTTCACTCGTTTGCCGGTAGCTTTACCTATTTCTTCAATTACAACAGAGACAGTAGCTAAATCTTGTGTAACTCATTGGATAGCCAATTTTGGTGTGCCATCAACTATTACCACAGACAGAGGCAGTCAATTCGAGCCCACACTCTTCAAACACCTTTTTGCATTACTGGGCTCACAATGGGTACGAACAACTGCTTTCACCCAGCATCAAATGGATTGGTAGAGCGCTTCCATCGCCACCTTAATTAAGTCTGCTTTCAAGGCTCAATCTGAACCTTATAGATGGACTGCATCATTACCCATCATTCGAGAAAAAGGAGGATTTGGGTTATTCATCCGCAGAGCTAGTTTATGGCACAACGTAACATTTACCTGGGGAACCTATTTTTCCTGCTACTCCATCAAGCCATTTAAATCCCAGCTCTTACGTTGACCGTCTGCATCATCATAGGCTGAGATTAAACCTAAGCCAGCAAGATCATATGCAAGAGTGACATACTTTAAGACTAAAAGATCTTCTTACCTTCACACATGTGTTAGTCAGAATAGATGCGGTCAAGAAAGCGCTGCAATCTCCATATGATGGACCATTCCATGTCATTGATCGGGACGACAAGTAGTTTGTCTTAGATATCAAGGAACAGCACAAAACTGTCAGTATTGATAGGCTTAAAGTTGCGCACATTGATACAGTCAAGCAGCCTCTCCAAAACCATCCAATTCTCCTAAAATATCCATCTCTACTGGAACAACCATCACCTATACGTCCAAGCTTACCTGAAGTGCACCACAAAAACTCAGAAGATGGAAGCTCAGCTGTACCCAAGCCTCGGACTACTCACTCAGGACGCCACGTCCATTGCCCTAAAGATATGTCCAAGTAGTGGTGCTTGATAGATGATGGGTTTTGGAATTCTTGTTGGTTATTTCTTCGGTTCGTTTACTCTACTTTTCCTTGTGATCTAGGAGGGGGCTGATGTAGTGTCCCATTGTTATGTTGATGTTGGTACTGTGTACATATTTTCATCATGTCCTTGGACGAATTTGTTTCAATGACGTAAGCGAGGCAAATTTGGGTGTTACACTCTCTCTTGCCTTTGGAGCTTGCTCAGATAAGATGTAGTTTCTAAGCAATATTATTTGAATGTCAATCTTAATTTAAACTAATCAACATTAAAGCTCAAATTAATTTGATATCTGGGATATAACAGTTATTGACTACCAAAACGTAGCCAAAGAACAAGAGAGAAATCAAGAATTACTGCAGCTCAAGAAATTAACAAATATCGTTTTTCAGTTTCCTACTCCCTTCTTCTGAACAAACTATACTTTGTGACATCTTAACAGGAAAACCACGACCATATACCTTTGCCATTTAGACGTCAAGTTTTTTATTCTTTGCATGATTTGTCTCATCCAGGTATACGAGTGACTCATCACACAGCATTTTGTGTGGCCCTCAATCAAACAGGACATGAAGCAGTGGACACAAAATTGTATGCAGTGTCAACATGCTAAGGTACAACGTCATTCACAGACCCCGTTAGGCTCCTTTGCAACACCGGATGCTAGATTTGACCATGTTTGGATCTCATTGGACAATTACCGCCATCAAATGGGTTTACTTATCTTCTTACTGGCATCGACCGCTTCACTCGTTGGCCGGTAGCTTTACCTATTTCTTCAATTACAACAGAGACAGTAGCTAAATCTTGTGTAACTCATTGGATAGCCAATTTTGGTGTGCCATCAACTATCACCACAGACAGAGGCAGTCAATTCGAGTCCCCACTCTTCAAACACCTTTTTGCATTACTGGGCTCACAATGGGTACGAACAACTGCTTTCACCCAGCATCAAATGGATTGGTAGAGCTCTTCCATCGCTACCTTAAGTCTGCTTTCAAGGCTCAATCTGAACCTTATAGATGGACTGAATCATTACTTATCATTCGAGAAAAGGGAGGATTTGGGTTATTCATCCGCAGAGCTAGTCTATGGCACAACGTTACACTTACCTAGGGAACTTATTTTTCCTACTATTCCTATCAAGCCATTTAAATCCCAGCTATTACGTTGACCGTCTGCATCATCACATGGCTGAGATTAAACCCAAGCCAGCAAGATCAAATACATACTTTATGACAAAGATCTTTTACCTTCACACCTGTGTTAGTCAGAATACATGCGGTCAAGAAAGCGCTGCAATCTCCATATGATGGACCATTCCATGTCATTGATCGGGACGACAAGTAGTTTGTCTTAGATATCAAGGAATAGCACAAAACTGTCAGTATTGATAGGCTCAAAATCGCGCACATTGATGCAGTCAAGCAGCCTCTCCAAAAGCATCCAATTCTCCGAAAATATCCATCTCTACTGGAACAACCATCACCTATACGTCCAAGCTTATCTGAAGTGCACCACAAAAACTCAGAAGATGGAAACTCAGCTGTACCTAAGCCTCGGATTACTCGCTCAGGACGCCACGTCCATTGGCCTAAGAGATATGTCCAAGTAGTGGTGCTTGATAGATGATGGGTTTTGGAATTCTTGTTGGTTATTTCTTCGGTTCGTTTACTTTAATTTTTGTTGTGATCTAGGAGGGGGCTGATGTAGTGTCCCATTGTTATGTATGATGTTGGTACTGTGTTTTATCATGTCCTTGGACGAGTTTGTTTTGATGACGAAAGCGAGGCAAATTTGGGCGTGCCTTTTGGAGCTTGCTCAGATAAGACGTAGTTTCTAAGCAATATTATTTGAAAGTTAATCTTAACTTAAACTAATCAACATTAAGGCTCAAATTAATGTAATATCCAAGCACACTCTCTGGAGTGGTTTAAATCATTTAGTAGCAACTTGACATAGGTTTTCAGGAGCATTTTGAAATATCTTTTGCCTTTAGGCGTTAACGTAACATTACTGTGTTACCTTAATGTAGGCCTGCCGCAGCGTAACCTTAGGCCTGTTTAATGCCAGTTTTGGCTCTGTTTTAAAGTAATTTCCTAAGCCTTAAATTCCTATGCCTGTATTTTAATCAGCAATGTCTTAATTGTTGATCCTTGTAACAAGCAGCAAGCACCTGATTAGTTTATTTGTTCAGTTTATGTGACCAGCAAGTAGTGGTCCTATTCAACCGGCTAGCAGTGATTTTGATATCTTTTTGTTTTATTCGACCGGCAGTTACAGTCCAAGCTATAATAATGTACTTAGTGGACTTCATTAAGTTGTAAATAGCCATTAGTGGCAGTGCTGGTGTATATCAACTTATTCCTTAATGTAAGAGCTAAACTATAAATAATTCCTGAACATTGACTAAATTAGTCTAGGCTAGGTGCTAGGCTAATTCTAAACCTAAACCATAGCTGTTCTCCTGATCCAAACCCCTAGCTTGATTTAAAAAGGGGCAGGGTGCTAGACTAGTTGATTAATGCACGCGTGAAATGCTGCGTCTTTTCAGCGTGGAGTCCAGGGACACCCTTAAGGCTCAACCCTCTAGTGAAGAAGCTTTGGCATTTAAGCTATAATCATACATCTGAGAAAGAAGCTATTCTGACTGATAAGGAACAGTCTATCATTCTAGGTTCTGTATCCGTGTAAAGTATTTTATTTATGAGGCTAATTCAGATTATTAAGTAAAAGTAAATTATATATTTTTCTTATGAAGGGCAGGGCAGACCCCAAAGGGGCAGGGTGGGCCCACAGAGGGGCAGGGCAAGCCTGTGAAACAGCAAAACTAGGGGTCTGTTACCGGCCTTAGCAGCGTTTGCTTTATAATTGTGACGGGGGCAGTCTCTGTGTTTAGAATTAATTTAAACTAAAGTAAATTAAACTATTAGTAAGGAGCAGCCCACTTGGTGTCTTCCTTTTTCAATGGTTACCATGGTGATTTGTGACAACCGTCTGCTGCATTTGGGGATCTGGACAGATTCAACAACCAGAATTAGAGACGTAAGTTTCATAGTATTCTTGATTCTCTAAAGTATATTGCCAATATAACCTCAATCTACTACATTGAAATTTTGTCAGAGGAGGCAAGAGTCCAATTCATAGTTCGCTCTTGAAAATTCACAAAAGGCCTACAAAGCAACAATGTGCTTTACAAGTTGGAAGAAAGTACATGAAATCAGGGATTTGTTATTTGGGATAACAGATCCCTGGTGAAATGGTATTTTAGCAGTATAAGCAAATATAATTGTATTTAACCTGATGAATTATAGCAAAAGAATAGTGAAAATACTACTGCATAGGCTCAATTTGAGAAAATCAGTATTGACAGATTGACACTACAAAATACATACACCAGTGTTCTAAATTTCAAAACCTTGCATACACTAAATATGTGTATTCAGTTACCTCAAGAAGCTCTTGTCGTCACTAAATCTCATTCATTTTATTCTGAATTTGATATACATTTAAGATTCCCATGTAATCTGAAATATATATTGTTTGTTTTTAAAAAAAAACCTAACCAAGTTTTTAGGGGATTACGAAGGTTAACTTTGTGGTGATTTTCTGCGAACGCCATTTCATGAGTACATGCGAGATTACGATAACGATGTAAACAACACCACGTGACTGCACATTGGATTGTGCGATATTAGTGAAATCAACATGGTTCCTCTGGAAATTGGTGCAAAGTTTGCGAGCTCCGGACTGGCTTCCTCTGATTTTCATACTTATTTTAATAGATTTAGATAGGAAAATAGTTTTTCTATCACATATGTAAAGATCTTGTGGGCCCAAGACTGGAAATGTGTTTTGTGACTACGTTTTTCAACAGCTGTTTTTTCAGAATTTTTCATCTTTATAAATGCTTTCGATTTTCATTATTTTTTGCTTTAATTATTTCTTTAAATGTTAATGGATATTATTTTCAACCCTTTATTTGCCTAAATTTCATGTATTAATGCCGTTTTCTACCGTAAAACTGTAACAAAGATGTTATCTCCTTCGAAAAACAGCAGTTTCAGCTCATTTCATATTCATAAATCAAGAGTGGGAGGAATACGCACAGAAGAGAATAAGCGACTTTTCGCGAGGCTGGGAACTGACTGAACAGTAAATAACAAAGAAGAACCAAACACAAATTAATTCAGGATTGTGCCCTCCCTATGTGCATTCTACCTCTTTCATTATAGCCATTGTATTGTTTGTAATCTAGCAGGAGTGAAAGTGTCTTAAAGTGTGATTGTTTCAAAGTTGTTTAGTTTTATAGTACACTCTGCCAGACTTATTGGTATTTTAGGTAAATGACTTGTGTGTGTAGTGTTTGGGAAGAAGTTAGCACAAGCTACAAGTTTATTGTCTTTCGTTGTCGTGGTGCCGTTAAGCCCTCATCAAGCAAACAAACAAACTTTATTTCACACCAGTACGCCAAGAGAAGCTTGTGCTATGCCGCTTGTTGAAAAGAAGTAAACTCCATGCCGAAGATCTTCGGACGTTATTGCATGAAATGCACCCTGGTACAGTAGTTCGTTGGGCCTACAGTCGTATTGATGGAAGTAGGAACTTATTCTTGCAGGCGTACTTGTAGTGCACAAAAAAGAACTTCTACAAGTTATCCGGATTCTTATACTGCCTTTTATCACAACATTATATCTCATTACACTGTCTTTTGATATTAAATCTTCATAGGATTTGCATAAAAACGGTTTACACATGTGCTACCACTCAATATTCCTAATCCATATCTATTCATTCCTACCACTCCATAATCCTAATCCATCTATTCATTCCTTTTTTTAAATGCTACAGATTTAAACCAACAATGCATTCATTGAACTAAAAATTTTGTTTTCCACCCCCAACTTTTTGGGGCTGGGAAACACTGTTTTCAGTGGCGGAAACTATTGGGGGTGGAAAACTAACGGGGGCGGAAACTAATGGCCTCCACCTTGTGAACTAATAAATGGCAAATGAACTTCAATAAAGAAAAATGTTTTTCACTTTGGGTATGGAAACCCAAACTGGTCCTATGTGATAAACGACACAATACAAACCAATAGACTATCAGAAAGAAGAAAAAGACTTGATAGTTTACATTTGTCAGAAATAAGAAAAAGACTTGACAGTTTACATTTGTCAGAAATAAGAAAAAGACTTGATACTTTACATTTGTCAGAAAGAAGAAAAAGACTTGATAGTTTACATTTGTCAGAAAGAAGAAAAAGACTTGATAGTTTACATTTGTCAGAAAGAAGAAAAAGACTTGATAGTTTACATTTGTCAGAAAGAAGAAAAAGACTTGATAGTTTACATTTGTCAGAAAGAAGAAAAAAGACTTGATAGTTTACATTTGTCAGAAAGAAGAAAAAGACTTGACAGTTTACATTTGTCAGAAAGAAGAAAAAGACTTGATAGTTTACATTTGTCAGAAAGAAGAAAAAGACTTGATAGTTTACATTTGTCAGAAAGAAGAAAAAGACTTGATAGTTTACATTTGTCAGAAAGAAGAAAAAGACTTGACAGTTTACATTTGTCAGAAAGAAGAAAAAGACTCTATAGTTTACATTTGCACTTCACTCAAGAGTAGCAGACACTGCACAGAGGTAGCTAACAAAGTAATGGGAATAATTAAAAAGAAATTCCAGTGCAAGAACAGGAAAATCATTATCAGTTTATATAAATCCCTTGTGAGACCAATGTTGGACTATGGAGTTTAGGCATGGAAGCCATATCTCAAAAAAGATATAGTTTTGGTTGCAGGAGTACAAAGAAGAATGACTAAAATAGTACCAGAGTTATGCAACCTTATGAAAAAAGACTGGGCTCTGAGTCTACAACAACGACGTATGCCAAGACCAAATTACGATGTGGATTATTTTTCAGGGGGCATTAGATATGAATCCAGAAATCTTTCTTACAGTGGAATCGGTAAATGCTGTTCCCAGCCAGGCATACCTCGGTGGAGAACTCTATGAACAACTTAACTGGAAACACCATATTACAGTAACTCAGTAACTTTAAAAGCAAGGAAAAGGCCATGTCAAAAGTAGGCCAGACAGCCGCTGTATGGCCGCCGACCAGACAGCCACGGTCTGGCTGAGTTGCTAAGAAGATATTCTAACAAAAAATTCAGGTTGCGGCGCTCAGAGCTCAATAAAAACCCACTGCACAGAGTTGCTATTGTTAGTAGATGCGTACGTAGTGTGATACAGCTGTTTTGTAAATGCATATTGTGCATGCCATTCTAGGAAGTTTTTCTTCCTTTAATTTATGCCATTCTACCTACCTGTATTAACAACATTAAAAATAACAAAATTGAAGAAGAAAAAACATTCGCCATTTTCATCATCTCATATCTGGAATGATGATAATCAGTGTGAAACAATAAATATTCACAATACAATCTCTTGTGTTTTTGTCTCGTGAGTTTGAGAAGAAATAAAGTTTTATATAAAAAAGAAACTCAGTAGGTCTTGAGTTTTATTTCAAGTTCGAGGTAGAATAAAATGTTGCATTGTGTCGTGTAATTTCTTCTAGTATTACGTCCAGCAATAAAGGTATTATGAACTTACATTCTTTTAGCTTCAAACTTTTGACCTACAGGAACAAATTTGAAATAAATCTTACCAAAAATTTTGTGTCTTTTTTAAAGGAATACACAATATATTCAACCTCTTCCCTGGTACTACATAGAAGAACTGTTTTCTGTTGTCCGAGGCATAATATGGGTCGAAGAAATACTGTTGTTTTCCATCGTTTTTTCTACTCTCAGATATTGTTTAAAAGTAATGCAAGAAAGGCAGATTGAATCTCCATGAACACTACACGAATAAAAGCGCAGTGAGCATGCGTTGAAATCATTTTTCGTCCATTCCGGAACTATTTCCAACAAGCCACGCTATGAATCTCTTTTGGAAAGCCACGTGTTGGAAACTTTCTGTTCCGCCCATAGCGCATGCCTGTACAGTGCGCTGAAGGGACATTCCTTGGACTTGTTATAACAGAAGCATTGTGATTAAAGTAATATGCGGCATACACCCAAAATTCTATCGAAAATACGTCAGTTGGTTTTACTGGTTGTATTATCCCCAAAACAATTAATCAAGGCATTAGTTCGAGTGATTAAAGACTAATGACATCAGCATTTTATATAAACTGTTTTTGGTTTTTTTATAAATCAAAACAAAAATATAAGATGAAAAACAAGGAACATATTCTCATAATTCCAATTAGCCCCACATTTAATAAAAAGTCATTGCCCTGTTGCATGTCAGAAAGGTTAATGCTTCGGAAATTTCAGGGGGTTAAAAAATTGGTTGTGAAATTATAATGGCTGCACCAAATGAGTAATGACCAGTATTAAAGAAAATCACATTTGCGGTGGGGGAAGGGGGTGGTGGTGAAAGTTAAGGATCATGATTGGTTGTGAAATTATAAAATTGAGGCTAAAGTTAAGGATCATGATTCGGAAAATTGGGCTATGTTATATTATTATATTTAGGATATAAAAACAAGACCTCCAGTGGCTTAGCTAGACATTTTCCTTCATTGCAGGAACACTTGTTTCTGTATTACATCCCCACTCCACCCCCACCTGCTTAAGAAGTCAACTGTCTATTAGACATATGAACCCATGAAATAAAGTCCTCGGCGGGCCGCGGCCATTTTATCAACATATCAAGTGCAATGGTACACATTACCCCCACCCCTCTGGTCTCCCCATATGTATGGTCTGACCTTTATTGCAGGAACACTTTTTTCTGTGTTACATCCCCACTCCACCTGTTCAAGAATTCAACTGTCTGTTAGACATACGAACCCCATGAAATAAAGTCAACTGTTTGTTCTTTGCCAACTTGGTTTAAGGTGCCCGTCGGCAAGCCGCGGCCATTTTATACATGTTAGGTGCAATGTTAAACATTACCCCCACCCCCTCTCATTTGTAGGGTCTGGCCTTCATTGTAGGAACATCTGTTTCTGTATTACATCCCCACACCACCCGTTTAAACAGTAAACTGTCTGCTAGACATACGAACCCCATGTAACAAGTCAACTCTTTTGTTCATTTGTTTTCAAATGATACAAAAGCAAAACAAAAAAACAATACAAGAGTGGCAATGTACGTAAAACCAGATGTGATCGGCAAGCTTTTAATCTTTTCTTTTATTCATAACATCAAAACAAGTATGTTTGTGAAGCGGCGCCGGTCGGCCTGTGTAGGCAGTCAAGCGTGTCAGGAAATTGTTGTCCAAGTGTATATAACTGAGGTCGGCGGCCGTGCAGATTATAAAGTGGTTGCTATTAGCTCTATTGTTTGGTGTTATATCGGCGTGGCCGCGGCCAACTGCCCAGCTACCGGCCGGCCTTACTTTCGACACGGCGCCTTACTCAGTAACTTTAAAAGCAAGTAAAACCCTTGGCTTCCTAGGGGGAAATCTTGGAAAGTGTGACAGGATATGACTGCATATGGACATGGGGAAGGATGCCTTATGGGACATGAATGAGGGCCATAGTTGTAACTGACTGACTTTCATACATAGTGTGCTCAATCAGGGACTGATAGCTAGGACGAGACTTCTTATAGAGCCTATGGGACGTCATGTGAGACATAGGGTGGGATGCCATGTGGGACATGGGGTGGGATGCCATGTGGGATGCCATGGGGTGGGATGCCATGTAGGATATATGGTGGAATGCCATGTAGGATATATGGTGGAATGCCATGTAGGATATATGGTGAAATGCCATGCGGGACAGGGTGGAATGCCATGTGGGCCATATGGTGGAATGCCCTGCGGGACATAGGGTGGAATGGGGGTGCCATGTGGGACATGGGGTGGGGTGCCATGTGGGACATGGGGTGGGATGCCATGTGGGATTAGGTTGGGGTGACATGTGGGATTAGGTTGGGGTGACATGGGGTAGGAGGCTATGTGGGACATAGGGCAGGAGGCCATTGGTGACATGGAATGTTATGACATGTGCGACATAAAGTAGGATGTCATTGAGATATTGGGAGGGATACCATGTGGAACATATAATGGGACATCAGGTGGGAAGCCACTGATATGGGACATAAGGAGAGATGCCATGTGGGACGCAGGGAGGGATGCCATGTGGGGAATGGGGAGGGATGTCATGTGGTACATATGGTTGGAATAATGTGGGACATAGGATGGGAGCCATGTGGGACATAGGGTAGGATTTCATGTGGGACATGGGGTGGAGTGCCATGTGGGACATGGGATGCCATGTGCGACTTAGTGTAAGATGCCATTTAAGCTTGACTATTTAAAGAATAGTAAAGATATTCTACTACTGTCGATGTGGGTGTCCGCTTACAGTTTTTGGTAAAAGTTTTCATAAGTTATGAATGATGTACATTCATGTAACTTAGCATGGGGTAGAGGACATGAGTACTGTACAAATGAGCATGATTGGGTGGTTGTGTGTACATACTAATTAGCTTATTTGCATAGCAATGAACATATTTGTCTGGTTTTAATTTTTTTGACAGGTAAGATAACCGCTACACCACAGTAGGTAGATAACTATAACCAACACTTTGTAAACTGTTGGTTATAGTTATCTACCTGCTGTGGTGTAGCGGTTAGCTTACCTGTGTACAGACCACGAGGCCCTGGTTCAAGCCTGGGTTGGGTAGACACGCCAGTGTACCACAACTGGTTATCAAAGGCCGTGGACAGTGACTTGGTTGTCGATGTTATGTCTGTCCATACGTCGTACCTGTGTTCTCATCCGGGTCGTATTAAGCGTTTCGTGATAGCATTGTTACTATCATGACCTGAATACGCAGGCGACGACCCCATCATTGTAATTGTGTGTTCACTCGTAGTCGATGGTTTTAGTTTTTGGTTCAAGTTATATTAGTGTACTTTCATGTAACTTGGCATAGAGGTAGAGGATATTGGTACTGTTAAAATAAGCATGATCGTGTGTGCATTCTAATTAGCTTATTTGCATAACAATGAAAATGTTTTTATTTTGTTAATCCCTACATGTACATCAAACAATGTTAACCTTTGCTGGAAAGTTTTTTAAAGATAATATGTCTGATTGTGTTGATAAATATGTTCCAATCTTTGATCAACTCATCTAAAGAAGCAGAAAGGCACCACTCATCTTAGCAAGGATATTCTGAAAAAAGTAAGGACGAAAAAAATGTATTGGCAGAGATATGTTGAGACAAAAGATTACCAGAAGTATTAAGAGTGTTTTTGGATAAGAAATCTAGTGGGTGCTATGACCAGAAAAGCACGGATTGATCATGAAAAAATGATTGCGTCGGAAGTTAAGCCAAACCCTAAAAAGTTTTGTCTGCTAGCCTCGTCTGCTGGCCTCGTCTGCTGGCCTCGTCTGCTGGCCTCGTCTGCTGGCCTCGTCTGCTGGCCTCGTCTGCTGGCCTCGTCTGCTGGCCTCGTCTGCTGGCCTCGTCTGCTGGCCTCGCGTCTGCTGGCCTCGTCTGCTGGCCTCGTCTGCTGGCCTCGTCTGCTGGCCTCGTCTGCTGGCCTCGTCTGCTGGCCTCGTCTGCTGGCCTCGTCTGCTGGCCTCGTCTGCTGGCCTCGTCTGCTGGCCTCGTCTGCTGGCCTCGTCTGCTGGCCTCGTCTGCTGGCCTCGTCTGCTGGCCTCGCCTGCTGGCCTCGTCTGCTGGCCTCGTCTGCTGGCCTGCTGGTCTGCTGGCCTCGTCTGCTGGCCTCGTCTGCTGGCCTCGTCTGCTGGCCTCGCCTGCTCCTCTGGCCTCTGCTGGCCTCGTCTGCTAGCCTCGTCTGCTAGCCTCGTCTGCTAGCCTCGTCTGCTAGCCTCGTATGCTAGCCTCGTATGCTAGCCTCGTATGCTAGCCTCGTATGCTAGCCCCGTATGCTAGCCTCGTATGCTAGCCTCGTATGCTAGCCTCGTATGCTGCCCCGTATGCTAGCCTCGTATGCTGGCCTCGTATGCTGGCCTCGTATGCTGGCCTCGTATGCTGGCCTCGTATGCTGGCCTCGTACATGTGATATCTTTTGATTTAAAGTGGGTATGATTGATTTTGCTTAAACAAATGATCATACAGTGTATACTAGCCTCGTATGCTAGTCTAGCCTCATATGCTAGCCTCGTATATGTGGTATCTCTTGAATTAAAGTGGGTATGAATGATTTTGCTTAAACAAATGATCATACAGTAATGTAAGAAGAGCATTGTTCACACCTAATGGTGAAGTATAGTGTGCATATCAACTACTGTGGGTTATTTTTGTAACAATAGACTTTGCTGCAAAATGTTTGACCTCAAAAATATATGGCTTATGACTTACTCACTTCACATTTCTAATTTTGTTATGACATGGACATTCCTGACATGAATAGCAATGAAAATTGTTTGTCTTGTTAGGAATAAAGAAACCTAAAAGTTTCCTCACTTCTAAGGAATGTTAAATTAGGGGTTTGGCAAATATGAACAATAAGCAGAATGTAGGGTAGAAGATGACATGATAAAGTAGCTGAAGGAATCAGGATCAGGGTGGGATTTCATGTGGGACAGGGTGGAATTGTATGTAGGGCAAGGTGGGGTGGGATGTAGTGCAGGGTGGGGTGGGATGTTGGTCAGGATGCATTGTCATGTTAGACAGGGTGGATTGGCATGTAGAACAGGGTAGGTTGGCATGTTAGACAGGGTGGGTTGCCATGTGTTACAGAATAGATTGGCATGTGGAACAGGATATGTTGGCATGTGGAACAGGGTGGGTTGGCATGTGTAACAGGGTGGGTCAACATGTGGGACGGTGGAATGCCATGTGGTGGGGCGTCATCAGGATTTCAGTCGTGATGGCATGTGGGTCATGCAAGTGGTGGAATGACATACAGTATCTGGTTTTCATGTGTAATGGCATGGAGTATAGATGTGGGATGACACTTGGGACAGGTTGGAATGGAATGTGGGACAGTCTGGAATATGCATGATTAGTGGTGAGGAGATTTGTATCATTTCCAATGTCAAGTTTGTCATATGTTAAGCAATATTGTTTCACATAATTTTGCTTTAATGTTATTGTACATTTTTCATGGTGCTTGACTTTGCACATATTTTCTTAAATTGGAAGTTTTTTTACAATCCAGGATGTAGTTCTGGGAATGTGTAGGGATTGGGGGAGGGTACAGGTTGGAAAGGGGGGCTTAATGACATTCTTTCATTGACATTGGCAAGCCAGGCCTCTCCTTTCTTCGTTATTCAATTTAATAGAACAAAAGAGGTGTTGTAGTTATAAAGACTGGTAGCTTTTACATGTTTTCTGAGTTACAAAATGAGGTAACCTTGAGCTTTTTTTTGGTCTTAAAGTATCTGTGAAAACTCAAAAGATATTTTTAAGCCTGAAATAAAATGTGAAAATTAACAAAGCAAATGAAAATGTAAGTGCATCTTTCAAAGCTCAAGTAATTTGAAATCATGCCCCTGCTGCACTATTTCTGTATATACTTCCCTCTATAAGCCCATTCTCTATACTAGCTTTGAGTAGTCGAGCATACTGTCCTTCCGACAGTTCTTGTTATACTGTAATTGGCCAGGTCATTTGATATGGGTGTCAATTTGCATGGGCATGCGAACCATGATGGTATTTAGTTCCTAATTTCATCAGTCTAACAGGTAATTTTCAGACGTGATATTTGTATTTTGATGAGATTCTTGGCCTATTTGTTTCCCGAAAATGTATGGTCTATTTGTGTGGGAATTGTACCAGTTCCACAAAATTTTCATTAATTTTTATTGAACACTTACAGTAGAAGTTTCCCCTTTTTACCGATTTTTGGGTGAAGCTTGGTTACGATTAATAGCTAAACACTCGCAAATGTTGGAGATAAAATGATTAGTAAATTAATAGCAAATCAAGAGCACTAAGTGGTGTATGGGTCACGTTGTGGAAAGACATCTGGATTTAATGTATGATTTTCTGTAGGGTGGATTATAGGATAAGATTGCATGTGAAACAGGGTGGGGTGTATGTGGAACAGGGTGGTGTATATGTGGAACAGGGTAGGGTGTATGTGTGACAGGGTTGAAAGTGTGTAATTAACGGCGTGGGGATTTGTATCGTTTGCAATGTCTGCTCAATATTCTGTTTTCTTATTCTCTTTGACAGCATTTTCAGAATGGATCATTTTACAATAGACAGCCCTGATGTGAAATACTCACCAAAGTTCATTGAGTCAAAGTACTTGTATAGAACCTCCCATGTCAACAGCAGTGCAAATAGCTATAAAGTAAGTAGAATGAGACAAAAGTACTTTTACTCTAAAAGTATGGAGCAAGGGTAAATGCAAATTAAAGATATGTATTTAAGTTAAGATGTTCTTTGTTAAATTGTTTTGAAACAGTAGCATAGCTGTAGGGGCACAATTGAGAAATGAAGCAAATATGCCCCAAAATTAGTGATCTCTTTTTGACATTGCTTTGTGAAAATGTTTTGGCTATAAATCAGAAAAATTCAACGATGGATAATTTAAAAATAAATGAAAAATTGGAACAGGGTGATTAACTCCAAAATAAATCATGTTGCTGTCACCTGATGCAAGAATGTCATGAAAAAATCTGATTGTGTATGAATGGATGCAAGTATTTATTAATAAACAATACTTGGCTTTTATGTACAGTAGCACTTTTCTATGTAAGTATACATAAAGCGCTTCACAATGAAAGCGATGAGGCTCTGCAGCCACACAAGCCTGTACTATTATTCTGCCTTGATCACTGAGCACCACGCAAGAGGGCAGCAGGTCACATTTATAGCTAGACTATTCAAAGAATATTGAGGTCTATTCTACTACCCTGGTGTCGGCATCAACATCCGGCTAAAGCTTTCCTTTTGTTGGTTAAAGTTTTTGGATGAGTGCTTGTTATGATGACATTACTGACATGACTAGCAAATAAAATATTACTCTTGGGATGAATGAAGAAGCAAACAAAAGGTAAGGGGTGAATTGTATAATGAAAAAGAACAGACAAATTGTATTCTGCTTTCAAGATGGGTTTTAGATGGATAAAAGGTAGTTGGTAAGTAAATGACTACAAGAATGATTGCATCTTGCCACAAGGATGCTTTAATGTTTCAATCTTTCATTGACATTGGTAAATCAGGGCCTCTCCTTTCTTTGTTCTTCAATAGATAGAACTAAAAGAGGTGTATAAAGAGTGCTACATTCATGTGTTTTCTAAGTTAGTAGTTGAGATCATAACCTTGAGCTTTTTTGGTCCTAAATTATTTGGGACAACTCAAAGATATTTTGATGCTTGTAGTAAAATGTGAAAATCTAAAGCAAATGAAAATGTAAGTGTATTCTTCAAAGCTCAAGTAATTTGAAATCATCTGCCCCTACTAGCCCCATTTCTGCACACATACTTTCCGCAATAAGTCCATTCTCTATAATAGCTTCGAATAGTCGAGCACGCTGTACTTCCGACAGTTCCAGATGAAAGTCTTTGGGGAGTGTGGTTATTATTTCTTAAAATATTTATTTCAGTGATCAAGCAATTCCATTTTATATGGAAGAGGACATTACAAGAAACGAGATGGTGAAGAAAGGTTTGTTTGTGTAGAAACAAACTGAAATAAGACATCCCATCCTCACATTCTCCAAAGGTTTGATGTATTTCATTGTATTTTCTGTAAGATTTTGAGGCTTAAAACCCATTGGATTTAGTAAAATAGAAACCAGTAGAATAAGTTAAATTTCCCATATGAAAAACTTAAAAGATTAGTTTTTTTTTTTAATATTAAAAATTGTGGAGAAAAGTGGGTATGAATGCAGCACAGTAGATGTTGCACTCTATTTGTCAGTCAGACATAGCGGACACTAAAACAACTCAAATATCTGCGTAGCCATATAACAGAACTGGAAAAATAAAAATTGTATGGTTCCAGTAATAATAAGCGTGGAATTAGATATGGGAATTCGTGGGAAGAATTTTTAAAAAGATTTCTTGAGTAAGCAACAGTATATGTGGTTATGTATGTGTGCTAAAAACGTCCCCATGTAATTGTGCAATGAATAGTACATTAAATTGCGAAAGAGGGAAATGTATTAAGATGTATTTACTAAATTAATATTGTTTTTGTCAAGAATTTTGACACATTTTTTTAGAACAGACTTGGGAAATTTCATAATTAATTCCAACTCTGCATATAAAACAAACCAAAGCAGTGTTAATTTGGGAGTGACAGCTGACAATAGTTTAATATTTGTTTACATTTGTGTATGTAAAAGGTACTGTAAGTAGTATATTCATTAAATGAAGTTTATTCCTGCACTACTTCTGCTCACGTAAGAAATCGGGGATTGAAAATGTGTCACTTATATTCAAGATTCCCAACAGATTTAAATTTCACTGAATTAGAGGAAGGGGGTGGGAGGGCAAATGAGATAAATAAACTGCTCTGAATCATCATTCAGTTGTTTTCTTGTAATACATTCTTATTTCATTTAATAGGTGACACCGGTGGAAACTGAGGTTCACTTCCGGACAGAGAGGAAGAAGCCTAAGCTTGGCTGCATGTTGGTGGGCTGGGGCGGTAACAATGGCAGCACTGTCACAGCAGCGGTCATCGCAAACAAACACAACATGAGCTGGCATACAAAGGAAGGAGTGCAGGTATGACATGTCTCTTGTACCAAAGATCGTGACATTGTTCACCCTATATTTCATATAGGCCAAAACTGAGATCCAAAATCCATATACGTAAAGTGTGGGAAAAACGTGATGTATTTTTGTAGCCATTTTCGTTCAAACATGCTTTTTTCGTACAAGCTTTGAAAAGCACGGTGTACATTTAAGTGAATGATGAATTTTGTAACAATTGGTACACAAATCCAAAATTGTATAGTCCAATTTTATATTGCATTATTATTTTTCTGCAGACAAATGTTCATTTGTTGCCCTTAATGTTTACACAATTTAAGGTGTATTTGTTCGAGACTAGAACACTCATCAAGCAGTGTGCAAGGTATGCGCATTATGGAAAGAGGCAATGCATATATCTGTGTGTAACAAAGTTCTACTCGAAAATAACTTGGATTCATCAGGAAATATGCGGTGGAGTTGTTTTGGCTTATTTATTGAATAATTTACAATGAAACATTTTAGCTTGATCAGAAATAAGTGTGCAAATAGCATTGAAGAATAATTGTGGTAATTGTAAAAAGATTGTTTGTTTTTTTGCAAGGAATAATAAAAAAGTGCTACGGATCTGACATAAATCAGTCGAAGTTATAACCTTAAAATTAGATGTAGACCGTAAATCTGCATGCGTCTGTTCAGGTAAATTATGCAACTAGGCCTGGGCCTAACAGGAATAGCATAGTGGGCCCGAAGCTCGTGCAGCTAAGGAATTTCATTGGGAAAATTAAGAAATTGTTTTTGTATCCTATACAGCAGTTAGCTCAATCTTAAAAGCTGTACTGTAGCCATGACTGCCATGACAATTCGTCAACAGATTTGTACTGAAATGCATACATAATAAAGTACAATTTAGGGAATAGATCTAGTCATTTGAGTTCACATTTCAATCAGAGCAGGGAGCAAACATTTAAATCTGATATTTATCCCACTTTTTGGCCTAAAAAACCTTGTTCTCTTGGTAATCACTGCACTACAGGCCCTTGACATATTCGTTAATTTCTTTCCTAAATTGTTTTCACTGTTCTTGAATATTTCTCAGGCCCTTGACATATTCGTTAATTTCTTTCCTAAATTGTTTTCACTGTTCTTGAATATTTCTCATTCTCCCCCTGTTTTCTTTCCTTCTTAGTTTTTACCTCTAAAATGAACTGACCTCTCAGGCACAATTTGACCCTTGTTGTCGTGTTGCCGTTAAGCCCTCATCAAACAAACAAACAAACTGAATTGATGGCAAAGTTTCTATGCATGGCAAAGATTGAAAACTTTTGGTCAAAATTTTAAGCACTACTTCAATGGAATATGAAATACATTTAAATAACAATGAATTTCCTAAAGAAAACATCAAGGCCATCCTGGCCTATAATAAATACATCACAAAATTTGCAAAAAGTATGCAAATTGAGGCCTGAGATTTTACCCGCTATTTAACTGATTTTCATTTAATGTTGTGCTGCTATGATGGTTTATATTTAGAATATAGCTATTTTTGCCTCTACATGTCCATATACCTTTACTCATTTAATGAGGTGAAAAATTACAAATTGAATTATATTTCCTTTCACATACTGGCATACTAAAATGTGGCAGATCAAACCTGACAACTTTTTGCCACTCTTTTATATATGTAGGGCCTATATATTCTTTAAATGTCTACCTGACATTATCTTGTTAAACCTAACCCATATTTGCCACTCTTATATATGTGTAGGGCCTATATATTCTTTAGATGTCTACTTGATAATTTCTTTAGATGTCTATTTGACATCTTCTTTTAATGTCTAATAGATATTATCCATCACAATTTACCACAAAAATGTTCAGCCTATATCTGTAAGGCTGTCATACAAGTGTTATATAGTAGAATAGTGTAGGCCTATATGAAGTGTGAATGTACAGCCTCCTTATCAAGAACCTAAAATAATCATAATCCATAAATTTATATAATGCACACTTCGATCTGGCAATTTTTAGTGGCGTTTTACAAATAAAACATTAATACAATGACAAAACAAGAATGATAGCCGCTCTACCAGCGCAATGGGACCAAAATAAACAAAACAAATAAAATAGGAGATACCACTAAAATTGATTAAAAAGGTAAGTTTTTTAATGATGCTGAAAAAATTTACCGACTGAGCAAGTGTAATATAATCTGGTACGTCATTCCACCATGTCTGTTCCATTACACTGAAAGAACGACCAGCAAAAGTGTTACGTTCGATAAATTGTACAAATAACTTTTTATATGAGGTAGTTGACCTGGTGTTCCGTTTGTTAGGTATATGAGGTCTGTTAGGCCTATGTTTGTTTGTCTTTAATAGCTGTTAGAAATGTAAAATTATGCAAATGAGCAAATTACCTTTAATAAGTTCATTTGCCTTCACTAAGAATCACCAAATGAAAATCAGAATTTCTTCAAACACGTGAATTTCTTAAAATTGATTTGTAGTACTTGAAACGATCTTTATAGAATATTATCAAAATTCAAAGTCTACATGCAAAACCCTGTTTATTTGTTTGTAATTATGCATGCCAATACAACAAGTATACACATGTTCCTTACATAGGCATTAGAATTTGACCCTTGGGTAAATATTCCAAAGACTTCAGTCATATACAAGATATATGTGAACATCTCAATATATTTCTTGCAGAAATTTGGCTATCAAGAATAAATTGTTGCCTACCTAACCTACTGACCCACACCCACTGACCCACACCCACTGACCCACACCCACTGACCCACACCCACTGACCCGCACCCACTGACCCGCACCCACTGACCCGCACCCACTGACCCGCACCCACTGACCCGCACCCACTGACCCGCACCCACTGACCCGCACCCACTGACCCGCACCCACTGACCCGCACCCACTGACCCGCACCCACTGACCCGCACCCACTGACCCGCACCCACTGACCCGCACCCACTGACCGCACCCACTGACCCGCACCCACTGACCCGCACCCACTGACCCGCACCCACTGACCCGCACCCACTGACCCGCACCCACTGACCCGCACCCACTGACCCGCACCCACTGACCCGCACCCACTGACCCGCACCCACTGACCCGCACCCACTGACCGCACCCGACCCGCACCCACTGACCCGCACCCACTGACCCGCACCCACTGACCCGCACCCACTGACCGCACCACTGACCCGCACCCACTGACCCGCACCCACTGACCCGCACCCACTGACCCGCACCCACTGACCCGCACCCACTGACCCGCACCCACTGACCCGCACCCACTGACCCGCACCCACTGACCCGCACCCACTGACCCGCACCCACTGACCCGCACCCACTGCACCCACCGCACCCACTGACCACCCACTGACCGCACCCACTGACCCGCACCCACTGACCCGCACCCACTGACCCGCACCCACTGACCCGCACCCACTGACCCGCACCCACTGACCCGCACCCACTGACCCGCACCCACTGACCCGCACCCACTGACCCGCACCCACTGACCCGCACCCACTGACCCGCACCCACTGACCCGCACCGCACCCACTGACCCGCACCCACTGACCCGCACCCACTGACCCGCACCCACTGACCCGCACCCACTGACCCGCACCCACTGACCCGCACCCACTGACCCGCACCCACTGACCCGCACCCACTGACCCGCACCCACTGACCCGCACCCACTGACCCGCACCCACTGACCCAGAGCAAGATGTGTTACTCCAAACAAACTATTTTTCAACCCTGGTTTGATTGCTGAGATACATTTATTACTGATTTAAACTAAAATATATGCATTAAAAAAAATTCATGCACAACAAATGCACTATGTGTGTAGCTTGTACCTGCTGTTATCCTTGCTCTGTTTGTGGTCTCTAAATCACATACTTTAGGCCTATGCCACACACACCTATTGATAAATCTCTAAACATTTGTTTTAATAACAGAGGACATAAACCTTTTTTTATATTTTTTTGTTTACGAATTGGTTTTGATTCTCAATGCAGGCAAGAACTGGTTTTCGTCAGTTCGCTGTACAGTAGTTAATGAAACTACACACAATCAGCTTTATTCCAAATAAAAATGCCTTTATAAGCACACCTATGTACAGTCTCTAAATCACATACTGTAGGCCTATGCCATACACACACCCATTGACAGTCTCTAAATCACATACTGTAGGCCTATGCCATACACACACCCATTGACAGTCTCTAAATCACATACTGTAGGCCTATGTCACACACACCCATTGACAGTCTCTAAATCACATACTGTAGGCCTATGCCACACACACACCCATTGACAGTCTCCAAATCACACACTGTAGGCCTATGCCATACACACACCTATTGACAATTTCTAAATCACATACTGTAGGCCTATGTCACACACACCTATTGACAGTTTCTAAATCACATACTGTAGGCCTATGCCATACACACCCCTATTGACAGTTTCTAAATCACATACTGTAGGCCTATGCCACACACATTCATTGACAGTCTCCAAATCACATACTGTAGGCCTATGCCATACACACCCCTATTGACAGTTTCTAAATCACATACTGTACTATCCCTAATCCAAGTAAAAAAGAATGTATATAAACACTCTTTTCTTCCTCACACACTAAAAGAAGCAACATGCACTGTCTCAACTGTTTCAAAGCTTTACTAACAGGTGTTTTTTTATTTTATTATTTTTTACAAACGTTTTAAAACCGACTTAACTGCTAATCAGACCCCCTATTCACACACACACCCATTGACAGTCTCTAAATCACATACTGTAGGCCTATGTCACACACACACCCATTGACAGTCTCTAAATCACATACTGTAGGCCTATGCCACCACACCCATTGACAGTCTCTAAATCACATACTGTAGGCTTATGACAAACCCACACCTATTGAGAGTCTCTAAATCACATACTCTAGGCCTATGCCACACACACACCCATTGGCAGTCTCTAAATCACATACTGTATGCCTATGCCACACACACCCATTGACAGTCTTTAAATCACATACTAAAGGATTGTAATGTTTTTTTAAAAAGGTGACATTGTTCACCCACTAACACTACTGTGAGGCCTATGCCACACACACACCTATTGACAGTCTCACATAAATCACATTGACAGTCACACACACACCCATTCAGTCTAAATCACATACTGTAGGCCTATGCCACACACACACCCATTGACAGTCTCTAAATCACATACCATTGACAGTCTCTAAATTGACAAACCCACACCTATTGAGAGTCTAAATCACATACTCTAGGCCTATGCCACACACACACCCATTGACAGATACAACCAAAGCCACGGGTCCCCATCCCACCCCACTCGAACCTAGGTAAAGTAAGGATGTAAATAAGGATGTATGTAAGTATTTAACAGTAAAAGGGAATGATTAAAAACAAATCAATAGTTTATGATGCATTTACGTTTAAGGGTTTTTCTCAAACAGACCAGGTATTTGCAGCTTTGTACGTCATTTGAGAGGGAATTCCAGGTATCAATTGCACGGTCGCACAAATTAAATCTAATAATGTTGGTGCGACAGGGAATGCAATGGATGTTTTTTGATTGACGGGTATTGTACAGTACCGCGCACGTACAATGATCGACTAATAATGTTGACATAGAAAAACGTTGAATTCAACTTTGTTTTTCGTTAGTTAAAGTTAACCAGCTTTCCAGTCAGCTTTCCTCAACAAGGTGACCGGAAAAGATTACACTTTAGTCTGCTTTATGTTGCAGACTAAAGTAGACTAGCGCGTAAGTCGCCGCAACATAATCGGATTATATAACGCAGCTTAACGTGTAGAAGTGTGTAAACTTCCTATCTTAATTAATTTATTGATTACCTTTTGACTTTGCTATCCCAGGCTTTGCCGGAAATGTACTTATTGTTGTGGTGAGAGACCTGATACTGTTACGGCAAGACTGGTGCACAAAAGTTTCACTTTGCAAACGCTAGCCTATTAAAATACTTCTAAGTTTTGGAATATAAATCGTTTTTAAACATATTTCATTACATTTTCTCCACTACTTGAGGCTTAATTGATATGTTTGTAACAGCAGTAGGCTACAACGAGATCTGCAGGATTTGTAAACTGATATATAAATAATGGCATACCCCTCTATTTGGATCTACTGCTATAATAATTAAATTTCACCACAGCATTTTTAATGATTATGTAGTGTAGTGGATGTGAACACGGCCAGCAATCGAGCACACCAGGTTCAAGTACCGCTGAGACTAGTATACTGCAATTTGTATCAACTATATGCAAGTACAATGCCAGACTAGTATACTGCAAGTTGTATCAACTATATGCAGTTACAATGCCCAACTAGTATACTGCAAGTTGTATCAACTATATGCAAATACAGTGCCAGACTAGTAGATTGCAATTTGTATCAAGTATATGCAAGTACAATGCCAGACTAGTTTACTGCAAGTTGTATCAACTATATGCAGTTATAATGCCCAACTAGTATACTGCAAGTTGTATCAATTACATGCAAATACAGTGCCAGACTAATATACTGCAAGTTGTAGCAATTATGCAGGTACAATGCCAGACTAATATACAACCTAGGTTGTATTTTCATGAAAAAAAGTTACATGATGGTAAATAAGGTACATTTTAAGTCTGTAGCTACAGTATGCATATGGCCTTAGATTGAATACCTGGTGTAGTTTATCCTACTTGGCAATTAAATCAATTGGACAGTGTGTAAATATCACTGTTCATAAGTGGAAGTCTGCTTGAAAATTATTACAAGCATGGTACTTAAAACAGGAAGGGTGCAAATATATGTTTTAGGTTAAAGGGGTATGCCCATGAATTTTCATGTGTATTTGAATGATTAAGAACTGTTAGGAAACAGATTGGTGAAAATAATTATGTTTATCTCTTACTGTATTCATTTTGGAGCTACTGCATTTCATAGTTTGCATCATTAGACATAGAAAAGTGACTGCCACATACACAGTGTGCACATGCATTTCCAATCAATTTCTTTGCAAACTATTTCCACTTTTCTCTTATCAAGAATATTAGGTATGTGAACAGATGGGCAAAGCATGTTCTTTGTAAAGTGTTTGTTTTACAGTATTTCAATAAACAAATTTGTTTCTCGTTATTTAGAAAGAGGTTATCAATTTTCAAAGAAATACATTAAAAATTTTTTGATAGTGCAGCTATGACATGACTGCTGATTTAGACTTGCTGCACCAGTCACTTTTCACTGTGGGAATCTTTGCGTTGCAATAAGTCACATATAGAGTAAGATATCAACAAGGCTCTTCCTGCATTTTGTTTCTGTAATTGTTCCCTTTCACAAAAATTCACACCAAAAAAATAAAAAATCGTAAGAATATTCCTATAAACACTGTTTAATTTTAGTGTAAATGCTGGTTCAGCTTTCGGTTCTTGTGTTTCACTTTCGTTCTTTTTTTAAATTCCATTTTTTTGCAGCATGCCAACTATTATGGTTCACTTACCCAATCGTCTACCTTGTATCTTGGCACCGGGAGTGAGGGCGATGTTTATATTCCATTCAAGGACATTCTGCCCATGGTGGATCCAGGTGATATTGTATTTGATGGTGAGTAGTACGTCATGATTAGTAGGTCTTTAAGGCATCTTCTACTTGCATTGTCATGACCAGTGCACTAAATCCTGGTAATGTAGTGCCTTGGTTTATCCCATTTTTACAACAGGTGAATTTGTTAATAAGGCACTAAAGATGTAGAATGTTCTCGTTTTAGATTCTTTTCAGTTGTATAACACTGCCTCAACATTAACATTTAAGTAATAAATAGGTTTTTAATGCTATTACTTTGTATTGTTGATAACAGTGCTTTAGAATTTGCAAAATATTTAGTCATTACAAATAAAAACAACATATGTATAAACCCTTTTTAAACATTGTATTTGTCTTCGCAACTTCTTTTTAGGTTAAAGTTTAACATCTTCCAGGGGTCGAATTTCCCATTGTTCCACTTTTCTGAGGGCTGCTTTTTTATGCAGAAACAGTGACTTTTCAAATATCACTGTTCTGGTGGAACAGTGTGCTTTCACAAGCATGTGGAATCAAATATCAGTAACTTGATTTGTGCTCCAAAAGAAGATTATCATTAAAACAATATTTTTAAAGAAAACACTTTTCCCATCCTGCCTGAAATTGTAAGCACCAATAATAATGAATACACATATGCAAGGCTGCTTGCACATGTTCGACTGTATGCAACTGGATACTACATCATGTAAATATTAATGACCACCATACATATTTGGATATATTATCAACCAAGAAAGTAGTTGTGAATTTCTCCATTTTAAAGAATGGAATTTGTCCTGTTATCAGCAAAAAAGTTGGAACAGTGAAATCTGATTTGGGGCAGCATTATTTATTTTTTGTTGTGCTTTTTTTAGTTGCATTTTAATTAGTGCAGGCAAATTTCAGAGAGAAAAAAGTTATATGCATGTTAAACAGCTATTCCGACTATTATGGCAGATGATATTATAGCAAAATGTAGCATCCTAGGTTTGGTCACCAGGTGGTCTTCACCCACAACGACCATCAGCATCTTAATGTAAATACTCCCAATGCAGTGCTGTCGGGATGCTATAAACCATAATCAACCTAAACCCAAAAGATTCATGTTTGATGGCAAAAAATTGAATATTTTATTGAAGGATGCTTCAATCATGCAGCAGGTCAGTTTAGTCATATGTTTGACTGCTTCGTGCAGCAGGTCAGTTTAGTCATATGTTTGACCGCTTCTTGCAGCAGGTCAGTTTAGTAATATGTTTGACTGCTTTGTGCAGCAGGTCAGTTTGGTCATATGTTTGACTGCTTTGTGCAGCAGGTCAGTTTGATCATATATTTGACTGCTTCGTGTGGCCAGGTCAGTTTAGTCATATGTTTGACTGCTTCTTGCAGCAGGTCAGTTTAGTAATATGTTTGACTGCTTCGTGCAGCAGGTCAGTTTGGTCATATGTTTGACTGCTTCGTACAACAGGTCAGTTTGGTCATATGTTTGACTGCTTCGTGCAGCAGATCAGTTGGGTCATAATTGACTGCTTCGTGCAGCAGGTCAGTTTGGTCATATGTTTGACTGCTTCGTGCAGCAGGTTAGCTTAATCATATGCTGGACTGCTCCATGCAGCAGGTCAGTTTGATCATATGCTGGACTGCTTCGTGCAACAGACCATTTAGTGTGTTTGACTGCTTCATGCAGCAGACCAGGTGGATCATATGTTTGACTGCTTTAGGCAGCAGGTCAGTTTAGTCATATGTTTGACTGCTTCATGTAGCAGAACAGTTAAATCATTAATTTGACTGCTTCATGCAGCAGGTCAGTTTGACCATATGTTTGCTTTGTGCAGCAGGTCAGTTTGGTCATATGGTTGACTGCTTCGTGCAGCAATTCAGTTTGATCATATGTTTGACTGCTTTGTGCAACAGCTCAGTTTGATCATATGTTTGACTGCTTTGTGCAGCAGCTCAGTTTGATCATATGTTTAACTGCTTTGTGCAGCAGCTCAGTTTGATCATATGTTTAACTGCTTTGTGCAGCAATTCAGTTTGATCATATGTTTGGCTGCTTTGTGCAGCAGCTCAGTTTGATCATATGTTGAAGTGCTTTGTGCAGCAAGCTAGTTTGGTCATATGTTTGACTGCTTTTGTTACAGGATGGGATATATCCTCATTAAATCTTGCTGATGCCATGGAGAGGGCAAAGGTGCTAAACTGGTCCCTGCAGCAAGAGTTGAAACCATACATGGAGAAATTTAAGCCCCGTCCATCGGTGTATATTCCAGACTTCATCGCTGCAAATCAGAAGGATAGAGCTGATAACTTGATCCATGGCACCAAGTGGGAGATCATCGAGCACATCAGGGGGGACATCAGAGACTTCAAGATGAAGAATTCATTGGATAAGGTAGGCTTCATATGACTGACTTACATATTTTGCTTGAAAGACTAGATATGACTTCAAAAGAATCAGCCAGGAGTGTGTAAGAATGCATGTTTGGGGGATTGTTAGCAAGATTGAGAGATTTGGAGGGTAAGATTTGTGGAGCCATGTAGGGTTTTAACTATTATATTGAGGTTAGGGTTGGACAATATAAAACATGAGATTTGCCTAGAAATTCTTTGATTTAATGTTTCTTGAAGGTAGTGAGTGTAATGTTGCATTCTACACATCTACAATCATAGAAAAGTGCTGGGGGAAAAAGGCTTAAAATTTTTCAAGGGGCTTTTTGTCCACCTGCTGACCCCCCCTCCCCTCTCTCCCCTCCTCTCCTCCCCATTCAATGTTGTGCTCATTGCAAGAGATATGGGAAAATGTAACTTCTTAACTTTGATCAAAGGGGTTGGATTTTTCCCAAATTCTTTTGGCCACGATTGTAGATATTTGAGGTCAATCACAATTGTTTGGCAAAAATTGTGGAAGCTGACCATTTTTTATCATATAGAGAATTAAATTCTGAGCAGAAAAGTGTCAGTTTGGGGTAAGCTGGTTTAATGTCTGAATTATAATGTTGTTTATTCATAATCAGGTTTTTCATGAATAAAAAGGTTGAATCTGCTGCCTTGATTTCTAAAAGCAATTCAATATCTCTCACCAGAACTAGTGGTGGGTGAACTAAGCAATTTGTTTTGAGGCCAGGTACACCACATACAGCAGGTCCATGGTCAAATATGTATATCTTTTGCCAGAAAATGTTGAGAAGCAAAAATAGTTGAAAAACAATACATAATAATAAAATTTTAAAAGATATTGCTCAATTTATCTTCCCTTTTTGCACCCAAAAGTAGGCCTATCATGCCTATCAAAGCGTGACATTCAGCGAAAACAAAAACATATAAGATTTAGTGTCACAAAATATTGTGGAGATCAAATTGTATATACATACAAACAACAAGTGACCAAAAAATATTGCACAGAACAGAATATTGAGGCCAAAAACCAGAAACTTTTCCTATTGGGGGTAATAACATTGTTTAATTATTGTGAAAAATGTCCCCCTCTTATCCCCCCTCTCCCCCCCTCCAATACCTTGCCACTGATCAGAACAAGAATATAATATATAACTGCGATTATGCAGTTGTTATCTTAGAATAAAATGTTTAGCCACTAAGCTCTTGATTACATTCTGTGCCAGGTGATAGTGTTGTGGACAGCTAACACAGAGCGGTTTTCAGCTGTGGAGAAAGGGCTCAATGATACAGCAGATGTCTTGTTAGATTCCATCAAGAAAAATGCTGCAGAGGTTTCTCCTTCAACTTTATTTGCAGTGGCTTCCATCTTAGAAGGGGTAAGTTAAGAATGAAAATTATACTTGTTAATTAAATCATTTCCCCTAGGAATTAAAGTTTCACATTAAACAGTACCTGCTTTGAAGTCAACCCCCTTCCTTTTCCTAAAAATAGGGATTTTACGTCAGTCAAAAAGTTAAAATCAGAACTTTATGATGAATCATCTTTCTCTATGCCAACAATTGTATACAACATGCTCAGTACAAGAGATCAGTTACTCAGCTTGTTAAAACATCAGTTACTCAGCTTGTCAAGCATCAGTAACTCAGCTTGTTGTAAAAACATCAGTTACTCAGTCATCAGTAACTCAGCTTGTTGTAAAAACATCAGTTACTCAGCTTGTCAAGCATCAGTAACTCAGCTTGTTGTAAAAACATCAGTTACTCAGCTTGTCAAGCATCAGTAACTCAGCTTGTTGTAAAAACATCAGTAACTCAGCTTGTAAAAACATCACTTACTGAGCTTGTCAAAACATCAGTTAATCAGCTTGTTGTCAAAACATCAGTTACTCGGCTTGTCAAAACATCAGTTACTTACCTTGTCAAACATCAGTAACTCAGCTTGTCGTAAAAACATCAGTTACTGAGCTTGTCAAAACATCAGTTACTGAGCTTGTCAAAACATCAGTTAATCAGCTTGTTGTCAAAACATCAGTTACTCAGCTTGTTTTGAAAACATCAGTTACTCAGCTTGCTGTCAAAACATCAGTTACTCGGCTTGTTGTCAAGATATCAGTTACTCAGACTCACACATGATGAGGGGGCAATTGGGTAGATTCTCCATATACCCTTGTGTTATATATTTTCCATTTGATTTGTTCAAGGGGGCTACTTACCTATGCAAGGGGGAACATACCTATGCAAGGCGGAACATACCTATGCAAGGCGGGAGGATGGGGGGGGGGGCAAGGCTCCTGTGCCCCATGCTGGCTATGGGTCTGTGTATTGCATATCAACTGATGCTGTGTGATTGATTTTTCCCACAGGTTGCATTCATCAATGGTTCTCCTCAGAATACATTTGTTCCAGGGGTCATTGATCTAGCAGAGAAGCATGATGTCCTGATAGCTGGGGATGATTTCAAGTCTGGTCAGACAAAGATTAAATCTGTTCTTGTGGATTTCTTGGTAGGAGCTGGAATCAAGGTAAGTTTTGAAAGTTTTAGAACTATTACAAATAAATGTTTGTATATTTTTACTGGTATTCAAGGTTTTATGGGTAAACAGCTTTCCCTTCAGTCTTTCGCTGTGGGATAATGAAGAATTCGGCTTCATAAGCCGAGTGTGCCGGGAGATCAACTTGATATTAAGGCTGCTGTGGGATAATGAACAATTGGGTTTCATGAGCCGAGTCTGTTGGGAGATCAACGTGATATTAAGATTGCTGTGGGATCATGAACAATTGGGCTTCATGAGCCTAGTCTGCGGGGAGATCAACTTGATATTAAGGTTGCTGTGTGATAATGAACAATTGGGCTTCATGAGCCGAGTGTGCCGGAAGATCAACTTGATATTAAGGCTGCTGTGGGATGATGAACAATTGGGCTTCATGAGCCGAGTCTGCGGGGAGATCAACTTGATATTAAGGTTGCTGTGTGATAATGAACAATTGGGCTTCATGAGCCGAGTGTGCCGGGAGATCAACTTGATATTAAGGTTGCTGTGGGATAATAAACAATTAGGCTTCATGAGCTGAGTCTGCCGGGAGATCAACTTGATATTAAGGTTGCTCTGGGATAATGAACAATTGGGCTTCTGAGCCGAGTGTCCCGGAGATCAACTTGATATTAAGGTGAAAAGAATCAACAAACGTTTAAATCAATAAAAGTGTTGAAATCTAAAACAAAAATTAAGTCAGGAAAGTAACTTCCCTTATAGACCTTTTCAAATCTGAAGCATCAATTTCCAGAAAGCTAATTTAAATAATGTCACATGGTCAAGATTCACGTGTGCATAATGGACCGTATACTGGGGAAATCTTATCGACCAATCCAATACTAGGGGAATCTTGGCTATCTGCACAATTCATGCACGGGTATGGGACCGAGCGCATGAAAGAAATGTTTTCAAGAGCACACTTCATATGTGCGTAGTACATGAAGGAAATACGCGCGCTTATTGCTGCTTATTATTTTTCCAAAACTGACCTGATTGGTTGGGAAACAAAAGGAAAAGTTCCCCCAGCACTTGATTGGTTGAAGTACTGAAGATATGCTCAACTCAGTGAAAAGGTGTATGGAAATTTAGAACAACCCTGTATAATGTTGTCTCAATTTGATAATGTCCATTTGTCACAGGATAATGTACAATGCAAATGAGGGGTAAGTCATGCAATCACAATGCAGAATTCAAACTAAGACATGCATAAACATGAATTTCTTCATCTCTCCCTAGAGAGGTGGTTGTTTCTGTTCTAGTGTCTATGTCAATTTAATATGTGCTAGTAAAAACCAACTAGGTGGGATGATTATTTCTGACACAAGGAATGGTTATCATAACAGCCTGATTTGAAACAGAACTAAAACAAGAACTGGCAGATTGTTTTAAAATTGCTCTAAACATTTCCGAGGTTTGCAAAAGAAGTAAAACTTTGATTTTGAAAACTCCCAGTCCATTCCATAGCAAATATGCTTGAAATTAAAAGTTTTTGTACTAATTGAATACTTTGCGATGTCATAGTGGTATATTTGTTTTCTCTTGACAGCCTGTATCTATTGTGAGTTACAATCATTTAGGGAACAACGACGGCATGAACCTATCAGCACCGAAACAATTCAAATCCAAGGAGGTATGTCAAAGCAGTGAATGATATAGCAGTAAATAATCAACACATTGAGGTATTTCAAACTAGTGATATAGCAGTAAATAATCAACCTATTGATGGATGTTCATAGGATAGACTTCATTCTTGGAGTTGGCTGCTCATGTTTAAAACAAAACGTATCAGATCTTGCAAATCCTTAAAGTTCTAAAGTGTAAATAAGGTGCACAAGTGATGATCACCCATCCATATGGCTGGTGTAGTTTGAACATAATGAGATGCCTCTTTGTACATTCATAGTTTCAAGGAGTGTTAAGATTTCTTTCTCAAGATTGAAGCCGAAGCTTCTTTTCTATTCCTCGATCAATAACTTTTTGTATTTGCACATTTGTACAAACTTTATAAGTTGGGAAAATTGCAATATAAGGAAATATTATTAAGATATTAAGATATTAAGATATTATTAGTATATGAAAATATTAGTAGTATATTAAATATTATTAGTATATTAAAATATTATTAGTATATTAAAATATTATTAGTATATTGAAATATTATTAGTATATTAAAATATTAGTATATTAAAATATTAGTATATTAAAATATTATTAGTATATTAAAATATTATTAGTATATAAAATATTATTAGTATATTGAAATGTATATTTAAATATTAGTATATTAAAATATCATTAGTATATTTAAATATTATTAGTATATTAAAATATCAAAAGAAAGAGTAACCTGCATTTTTAAAAATTATTATTTTACTTAAGTCTTATGAATTGTTGCACTTATATATGCCGATTATAAGTAAGGTGCCCAGGTAACTGATGTAATATAACAGTTGTTTTCTGTTTACTGCTCACATACCTGTTTTGTACTGTTTAAAGCAATATTCCCGTAAATTTTTGGTTTTAATTTATATTATAGAGAACTATTAAAGAAACAAATTGGTCTAAAAACCATGTTGATATCTTATTCCGTTTCAGAGTTATTACATTTTTGAGTTTTCATCATTGTGACCTCACAGTGTACAATGTGATGTCACAGATTCAAGACAATTTTTAGGTATTTCTATAAAACAAAAAAATTCTTTTACATCAAAGTATAAGGGTTAAGAGCAAATAGGCAAAGCAAATGTTACACGCCATCTAATAATTCAAACAAAAAATGCGTCCAGTAATTTAGGAAGAAAAAATTAGTTTTGAAAGAAGTACACACAAATTTGCCATTATAACATCACAATGTACACTGTGGGGTCACTTTTTAACACTCTTGCAATCTTTGAAATGTTATAAACTGTTAACAGAAAAAGATATAAAGATGTTTACACCAAAATTCTTTCTTTGATTGTCCTCTGTCATATGAATTAAAACAAAAATTCACGGAAATGTTCTTGACGATTTAAATATTATATTTCTAACCCACGGGTGGTGGGTGGTATTAGGGGTGGGGTGGTTATGGGTGGGGGTCGTTTTTAGCTCCACTCATACACAGAGTGTATGAGTGGAGATTATCAAATCGTACGTGACCTCTCATATGTGCCTGTACTAAGTTTTGCTTGAAAATGCATCTCCTCCTAGGTTTTTACAGTTTTGCTCTTGAGATTCTGGCTCAAGCGAGATTTTTGTATCAATAATAAACCTTGTATTTTCTTAAGAGATATTCCATGTATTTTTTTAATTAAAGCTCTCGAAAGGTTTTAACAAAGTATTAGATTTCATGCGTAATTTCGCTAAAAATAGCTCTATCCTATTCGCGTTTCGTACCGGTACCGGTCCGGGCTATGTTATTGGTCAGTTGGTATACACGCATGTCTATTAGTTACTTGTATGGACATATATGTTTAATCATATCGCAGTATTTTCCAATCAGAATTCAGACATTCTGCTATGAATATGCAAATTCTCGTAATCTTATTCAGGTCACGCTGTATCGGATTGGATTAACTGAGTTGTATAATAGGTTATGACATAGCCTAGAAGATAACGTGTGAAGTTGTTGTTTGATCATTTTCGCTTGTCATACAGTAAGTCTCAAGTGTCAGTAAGTTTTGTGCTACATTGCCTTGGGGGCTAGAGCATTTATACTTGAATCCACTAACGTTAAGGATAAAGTTTTGTTGGGTTGGTGAATGCAGGGGCATTGCGTAAGCCGTAATTTGCCGAATGGGCAGCAGATTGCCAGAAATAAAAGTTTGTTTCCAAACCTATCAGTTTTCGTGGACACGTGGAAGAATCATCGCTGGGTACGGTAATATTCAATGGGGCATCCCAGGGCTGCTAATAAGGTTGTGACGTTTTACCGCTTAGGAAATCATGCTACGTGTAAACGAATGTTAATTCAATTTTTTATTTGCTTTTTCAACTTTGCATAAATTCACGAAACCTTCTAACCAACCTTATCATTTCAATCTTTACCCACTATGTCATTGCCTTCACATTTTTCACTCGGGGCTATATGCATATCACTAATTATTTTCACGGTACTTGGGATGGGATGCATGGAATGTAGCTAGCTTGTGCTCATGAGGAAGGCGCTAGGCCCAGGCTAGCACTCATTAACATAACCCGTCAAATACACACAAGAAATTCCGCCCATATCCATTCTTTACCAAATCACAATACACATCACCCAACCACTGATCGGTGTAAAAGTAAATTCTCCCCCTTAGTAAATTTTGGGCCCTGGCTCTTATTTCTAGGAAATGTGGGCCCCCAGACAATTAAGCCGTAGCCATCCAGTAAGTTTGTTCCTCCCTCATAGTAAAAATGGTCCGCTAGGAAATTTGGGGCCGTCCCTTCTTTCCTATGAAATATGGAGACAACAACTTAATTCTTTTCCAATCTACCTATTCCTAAAGTTGGCCCAGAAGAATTTGCGTTAAAGGTTAGAAACACACAAGTCATGAATCAAACCACGGTAGCGATGCAAAGAAATCAAAATTCATACGCATCGATGTCCTTTGGCCTATCGTTGAAAGTATTCCAGCTTTTAAGAGTTCTAATGTGCAGTGAAAACATTGAAGAAATTCTCGTTTTACATCAATTGTGATAAAATTACAGATTAATTCGTGTCTTTTAACATTTACTTCAAAGAGTAACAAATATTTCAAAACTAATAATTGTATTTACTTCAAGTTATACCTTACCTTCCATGCTATAATTATGCAATCTGGTCACACGACCTGATTCTAACGCTTTTCTAACCGACCCTAAAAAACGCAGTAACCAGCCAAGCCCCGACCTTCATAATACCTCTGTACCACCTCGCTCTTTTTCAGCGCGTTGTTTGCACTAACATCGCTGAAACTGGTCATTTTTATTTTAATAAATTTAACCTTTTTCTAACTGTTTTCTCCGTTGCAGCTTCTACCTGGAGGGTTTTTACGCTGCCTTTTCTCATCCGGCTCGCCTTTTCAAGTCTTTCGAGGTAAGGACAAGGTAGCCATGGGTCCGAGATTCTTAGGCCGACCTTCACGACTTTACCCGTGTAGCCTACACTTAGGATAGCGATTTCTGTCCCCATTCGTACAAAGCGAGTGGCTAGTTCGAGGATCCTACTCTCGTGGAGGGTGTTTTAGGTCCTAGAGCACCAGTTGTGCCTGTCTAGGGGACCTCGCGCCCCGGGATTTAGTCTTTTTCTCCCTCAGCCCCACCCGCCTCGAGGTGAGCCTAGCGTTATACTATGTATAGTGTTTTAGCACGTTAGGATATTTCAGTACACCTTCTCGTATGCATTAGGCCAATTTCCTTTTTCGATTTTGTCGCATGCGCATTGGGTCGAAGTCACCGTTGGGTGTTTGAGGGGTTGCCCTCTAACAACTCCAAGGAGCTACAGTTGTTACTAGAGAGCTTATTTTCATTTTCACGTTACCAGCATATGAATATTTTTGTTTTTCTTACACAGATTTGAGAAAAAATATTTAATTTTCAAGCTTGAATTTTGGGGTGTTGGAGAGACCGGGAGTGGGTCTCTCCGACGTCCTATTTACAGGGAAACTAATCTTTCCTTTTTATCTTTACAGACCTCGAGTACACAGTGGTTGGTGTTTCCCACGCTAACCCGGCGCCCATAAAGTCGTTACGCTGGATGCGTTTTCTCGGGTTTCTAAAGTTTTCAGATATAAAAAATTTTCGATTAAAATTTTTTCCTGTTTAAGAAAGTGTTCTTGTTCTGTTTAGAATGCTATGCCTCTTCTCTCTTTAGCGTGTCTGTAAGATCATAGTTACTTTGCCGTATTTATGTATGTACGCATGGATATATGTTCTTCTTATTTCAGATATAAAAGAAATTTACTGAGAAGGTTACGCTCTTAGTGGCGTTGCGCCTAGAGCGGTAACGGTAAGAGAGAGAGACAGAGATATAACCTCTTAGGGGCGCTATATGCGTCGCCTAAGTTGTAGTAAGATCCTATTGACGGGTCAGTATGGTTCAGTTGGACGGTCCCAGACGGTTCCGCAGCACTATTTACGGGCATTGTGCGATTCTGGGGGCCGGTTTCATTGAGACGGTTCCATAGACACGCTTCCATATGGTTCCGTTGGACGATCCCTGGCGGTTCCGCAGCCCTATTTACAGGCATTGTGCGGTTCCGTGGGACGGTTCCATACAGTTCCGTGGTCCATACGGTTCCGCAGCCCGTTGTTACGAGGCGGACGGTTCCATTGGACGATTCCGTGATCCATACAGTTCCGCGGCCCGTTGTTACCGGGCGGACGGTTCCATTGGACGGTTTTATACGGTTCCGCGGCCCGTTGTTACGGGGCGGACGGTTCCATACGGTTCCATACGGTTCCATTGGACGGTTTCGCGGCCCGTGTTTGCGGGGCGGACGGTTCCATTGGACGGTTCCGCGTCCCGTGTTTACACGGGTCCATATTTAACGGGTTAACGTACATCGTACAGTTTAATCCGGTTATACGCCCACTAGCTACAAGCTACGTGGTCAGGTGACAGGTGACATTCTTGACAAGAAGTATAGCATTGACAGCTATTTTTCTTCTTGGTCCCGTAGCCATTAGCTACGCAGTTCCACGGCTCGTGTGAACACAATTAAGACTGTCTACGTAGAACGTTACAAGTTCCGTATTTATTTTCACCAGTATCATGAACATGGAGGACAGGTCCCCGAGTGTCGATGTTTTACACACCCAGGATGTCCCGCGATGCGTAGCGTGCAAACGCTTCTTTAAATTACGCTCCTGTGACATCCATCTCATGTGTTACGCCTGCAGATTATGCTGCGAGTCAAATCCCTGTACTCTTTGCAGCGATTGGGATCTAGCGGCGTGGTCGGAGCACAGACTCCACCGCGACCAGTATTTTCAAAGAGCGGCGGAGAAAGTGGAGAAGCGACGGAGAAAGTGGAGAAGCGACGGTCCGATAGGCCCTCTTCGTCTTCTCCCCCGCCGCCGCCACCCAGGCTTAAAGTGCACCCACCTCCCGTCCAGGAGGCGCGGCCGCCGCCTGCTCTCAGCGGGGCACCTCTTGAAGGGCCCCCTCAACTGAGCAGGCGTACGCTAACACGTACACCAGTGGTGCCTAACACTGTGGCGAAGCCCTCCCCTCCCGTTTTCCCGTTAGGGTCTCCCAAAGAGCGAGGCAGACCCCGGAGGAGGGACAGGGATCGGGACAGTGCACACAAGGAGAGGCAGAGTCGACGTCACAGGTCCTCTTCCTCATCCTCCCCTGAGCATAGGAGGAGACATAGGAAGCGACAGAAAAGTCGGAGCCACCCCCTCGAGGATCCCGCTTTTCAGGACACACTCAAGAAAACACTTGAGACTTTGGTGTCACAGGCTCTGGAGCGGAGGCTATCGTCTCCTGCTCCTCACCCCCCGGCAGCTGCCACTGCCGCGGCTTGGCCTGACCCTGAGGTCTTGGAGGAGGATGCCCTCGACATCTACCCCTCGGGAGAGGATGTCGATTTTCTGGACGTCTCGGATTGAGCATAGGAGGAGACTGGACGTCGAGGATCCCGCTATTCAGGACACACTCAAGAAAACACTTGAGACTGTCACAGGCTCTGGAGCGGAGTCTATCGTCTCCTGCTCCTCACCCCCGGCAGGATGACCCTGAGGTCTTGGAGGAGGAACGGGAGAGGAAGTCGATTTTCTGGACGTCTCGGATACGGCGCGGGAGAACCCCCCGGTACGGGGGACTCCTCTCGCCACCCGGGTTCCAGTCGTCCCCAGTGCCGATCTTACGATGCCGTTTGCACCGGATATGGCCTCCGTATTCTACCGGATATCGGACGAGGTCCTTTTCCACCACCTTCCCCCCCCCTCGGTGGACCCCCTTTTACAAGGGGAGCGGGTCGCCAAGCTCTTGGATTTCCTTGAATGGGAAATCAAACTGGAGGTCACAGAGGCTCCCCTAGTCGAGGCGGGCCCGCGGTCTCAATGTAGACTGCTCAGCTCAGCCCCAAGGGATGCTACGCCACCGGCTAAGACTTTCCCCATTGATGCCTCCCTGATATACAGGATTAAGCATTGGGCTAGGGTCCCGGATAGGAACTGGTCGGCCTTCAACCGGGACTTTGATCAGGCCACACAGGTCCAGCCTACTGATTTTCGGGCGCTTATATGGACCCCCGGAATCCCGGAGGCAGTGTGGCAACTCCTCCGCCAACTGGCGAGCGGCACCGCAGCTGTGTCTAGCTTGGACAAGGCTCCAAAATTTCAGGATCCTGCGGTCCAGCAGAGGGAAACTTCCCTATTAGCTGTTGACCGGGCCGTACGACGGGGTTATTAATACCAGGCCCTTGCCATATGAGTAACAGAGGGCTTCGTTTCGGTCTTGCGCAGGCATCTTCCGGCCGACGTCCTTACACATACCCTGCCTCTGTTAACTGGACTCTCGGATTTGCTCGACGCGACAGTCGACCAACTTGCCCAAACCTCCACTAAGATGGTCCGGGAGAGACGTGAGAATATTCTCCCTCTCCTTGCACTCTCTGCCGTCACTCAGGCGGACCTTCGGCGGTTGCCAGCTGAGGGTCGGGACCTATTTGCTGATCACTTCCAAGATGAGATGTTCTGTCGCGCCAAGCTGGCCGCCAGGACGATCTTCAGAAGCTGTTAGCGAAGACGAAGTCTTTCTCTTCTCTTCCCGCTCGTCGCCACCCTTCAACCCCCGTTAAGCGGGGCCGGGGTGCGTCTGGCCAGCGACGATTCCAACGTCGCCGTGACACTGTCACGGGGCCCTCTTCAGCACCTCCCTCTCGTCAGGAGTCCACTTCGTGGACCAACCGAGGGGCCGGGCGGGACCAGTTGACGCTCCTTCCCCGCTGCACGCAGGGCAGGGGAAGGCCAGGGGACGGCGTTTTTTGGCCCACCCCCGACCCCGTTGAACGGGGTTCCAGTCGGGGCGTCTACAGGAATTTTCAGAGGCCTGGGAGAGTATCACCACCGACAAGTGGGTGCTCCGAACCATTCGGCAGAGTTACCGTCTAGAGTTCACGTCTCCCCCGCCTCAGGAAGGGTTTTTCGACCCACTCCCACGCCTCGTCTGGGCAACCACACCGAGTTGTTGAGGTCAGAAATCGGGGAGTTGCTGGCGAAGAACGCCATCACCTTCATCCCGAACCCTTCCAGGAACCTCGTAATGTCCACGTTTTTCCTGGCCCCCAAGAAGGGGAACAAGTGGCGCCCGATAATCAATCTCAGACCGCTCAACAGGTTCATCCAACCGTTGAAGTTCAAGATAGAGACTCTTCGCTCCATCCTCCCTCAGTTGACGAGGGGCCTGTTGGCCACCTCCGTCGACCTCGCGGACGCATATCCATGTGCTGATGTTCGAGGAACACAGGCGTTTTCTGGCGTTCCAATTCGAGGGAGTGACGACACGTTCAGGGCGTTGCCCTTCGGGCTTTCGACTGCCCCCCAGGGTCTTCACCCGGATTACGAGGGTTCTAGCGGCCTTCTTACGAAGGCAAGGCATCAGAATCTTTATGTACCTCGACGACTGGCTGATCGTTGCGGTAGACGCAGCCACCGTCGCGAGACACACGAACGTGGTTATACGGGTGGCACAGGACTTGGGGTGGGTGATCAACCTCGCCAAGTCCAACCTGGTTCCGTCTCAGAATCCCACTTTTCTGGGGGCGGTTCTGGATTTTCCTTGCGGTCGTATTCGACCGACGGAGGAACGGATCCTTGCCGTGAGGGCGGGAGCGGCGTCCTTCTCGTTACCCGGCCTCGCGGCGAGAGCCTGGCTGGTATTCTTGGGGTACCTAGCCAGCCTCGTAGATGTGGTCCCCATGTGCAGGTTTTACATGCGGGATCTACAATTTCATCTACTGAGTCATTTCGCACCATCCAGTAGAGACCTCAGCGCCCTCGTTCCCGTAACGCTGGCGGTGGTCCCCACATTTGGTGGTGGTGTGTCCACTCACCTGTCACAGGGAGCGATTTTTCCGCCCGTCAGACCCTCGATGTCTGTGGTGACCGGCGCGTCTTTGACGGGGTGGGAGCGCATTTAGCGTGGTCCCAGGTCGCGGGATTTTGACGGGCGCTTAGTGCGATCAGCACATCAATCTGTTGGAACTAGAGGCGATACGCTGGCTTTGTTCACTTCCTACCTCAGGTCGAACAAGACTGTTCTCATACGCACGGACAACACCACGGTAGTGGCGTTTATCAACAGACAGGGAGGCACAAGATCCAGATGCCTTTGGATCTTAGCCAGGTATCTTCTGTCTTGGTGCATGTTGAACAAGGTCACGCTCCAGGCGGTCCACCTGCCAGGCACGGAGAACACGATTGCGGATCTGTTGTCCCGCCTCCGGGGAGCCCCCACAGAGTGGGCTCTTCTCCCGCGGGTGGCCGAAGCGATCTGGTTAACCTTCGGTCTCCTGGACGTGGATCTGTTCGCGTCCGTGGACAACCACAAGCTTGCGCTCTCACACCCGACTCGAGAGTCTGGGCGGTAGACGCATTCACGATCAGGTGGACCCACTTCGTGGGCTAAGCCTTCCCGCCGAGAGTACTGAACAAGGTGTCCGATCAGTGTTCCATGTTTCTTCTCGTGGCTCCCAATTGGCCCGACCAACTGTGGTTCCCTCAGCTGCTCAATCTTGTAGCAGGTTTCCCATACGAACTTCCGGTCACGGACGAGTTAGTCTCCATACCGGGTTCCGATGAACTGCACCACAATCCAAGAGCGCTCCATTTGACTGTGTGGCCTCTATCCGCGAATCCCTTGTGTCGCAAGGTCTTTCGGAGGCGGCTGCCCAAATGGCGGCCTGTAGCCGGAGATCTTCCACTTTGAGCATGTATGCTTGTAGACTCGGAATGTTCAGAGACTGGTGCCGGGATAGATCGGTTTCTCCGCGCCTCTTGGTGACGTAGCGGACTTTTTGTTGGTCCAGTTTAATCTGAATAAGTCCATCAATACGGTCAAGGAGTTCAGAACGGCCATAGCGGCTATCCACCGGGGCTTCCTAGACGGCTCGACTGTCACCGAAGTGCAGCCTCTGGAACGATTGATTAAAGGTATGTTCTTGCAACGGCTTTCAGTTCGGAACCTTGCTCCCCCTTGGGATATGCAGGTGGTCCTCGAGACTTTGGCTCGGGCTCAGTTTGAGCCTCTGCCGGATTGTCCTCTCAAGGAACTGACGATCAAAACTGTGTTTTTACTCTCCGCAGCCTCGGCTAGGCGGAGGGGCGCTCTTCACGCGCTTTCCCTCAAAGAGGGTCATATTCGCTTTGAATCGGGGGGCGTTCGTCTCGTACCCGACCCAGCCTTCTTAGCGAAGAATCAGACGTTTGAGTTTTTACCGGAACCTTTTTTCCTTCCGTCGCTCGCTACGTTTTCTTACACGACGGAGGACAAGGTCTGGTGTCCCCTTCGATGTCTCAAACACTATATCAAGCGTACGCAACCTTTTCGGAAGGACGTTACCGCTCTTTTTGTGTCCTTCCAACAGCCGCATCGCGCTGTCTCGCGTGATGCGATTTCACGCTGGATTGTTCAGGCGATCACATATAATAGGTCCGCGTTGTTCGCGGAACGTTTGGTTCAAGCGCACCAGGTACGAGGCATAGCTGCTGCGTCCATTGCGCTTTTTGGTGGGGTTCCCCTTCACGAGATCCTTCGTGCTGCCGTGTGGAAAACGCCAGCCACTTTCGTCTCAGCTTATCTGGTGGATATTTCGGACTATCAGGGCGGACTTGCACTGGCCGTGCTTTCTGGAAGACGACCACCCCCTTCTTGAGGTGGGTGTTCTTTTCTTATTCCGTTCTCGTTCTTTTGAAGTTGTTTACGTTATTTGTCTTAACGTTTTCGTTCCTTCATTTTTTCACTAACGTATAATTTGGCCGTTGTTGGGCTCTGGTTATTTCGTTTGTTTATTTGAACGAAACTTTGCCGTTGTTTTGGCAATTCTTCTTTCTTTCTTTTCCAACGGAATTTTTGGCGCATTTTGTTTCGTTTATGTTTTACTAACGCGGTTCTGTTGTTTTCTGCTTAGTTTACCTTTACAGACTTTGTTCACTTCATGCTTTCTGACCCGCTCCGGTCCTCTGATGAACTTGGTGAGTTTTTGTCATGCCGTTTTGAGCGTAGTTTACAGTTTGTTTCTGTTCACTGTCGGGTTGCGTTTGCGTGTTTTTCACGTATGTGTCACCGTTGTTCTGTTGACGTTTTACCTCAGTTATTCTCCGCAGGGTGTTCTCTGTTTCCTTGCCATAACTTGTAGTGGGTTGCTATTTCTGATAGTTCCTATTCGGAGGTCTTTCGTCCTTAAGAGGAGAAGGTTTTTCCTCTCTTACGGGGGTTTTCGACTAGTGCGAGAGCAGTACAAGCCTTTAAAAAAAAAAAAAATGTGTGCTTCGGTCTGAACTCCCTTCCTTCCTTTCCTCGATTGCAATCTGATTGCATAATTATAGCTTGGAAGGTAAGGTATAACTTGAAGTAAATTTACCCCGCTAAGCGTAGCGGGGATATTTACGAGAGTTATACTTACCTTCCATGCATCCCCCCGCCTCCCCTCTCGTTCAGGCCTCGGTGGAATGTTGAGTGAGGTGGTACAGAGTTATTATGGAGGTCAGGGCTTGGCTGGTTACTGCCTTTTTTAGGGTCGGTTAGAAGTGCGTTAGAATCAGGTCATGTGACCAGATTGCATAGTTATAGCATGGAAGGTAAGTATAACTCTCGTAAATATTCCCGCTACGCTAAGCGGGGTAAATTAGTATTATTATTATTATTGTTTGTTTTGAATGTTGTGAAGAAACAAATAAATGAAATGAAATGAAGTTACGAAACATAAAACAGTTAATTGTATTTAGGGGTTATTTGCATGCCATTGGTACAGAAATCAGATACATAAGCCATCCCTTAAAAATTGTTCGCTTGGAGTAACCCTACCTACCCAACTAAGCTTGCCCTCAACCTCCCCCCACCCACTTCGAAAACCCTTTTTGACTTAAAACCGCTTATCGCTTTCCTTGTTCGTGACCGCTGGCAAACCTCATGGGACTCCCAAGTTGAAAACAAACTCCACAACATCCAGCCCACTATTCCGACTAAACCCACCACCCACAATTTCTCCCGTATAGACAACGGCCGCATTGACCACCTTAGAATAGGTCACATCCACCTCACTCACTTCCACATCTTTACTGCCCCCCCCCACCCATCTGCAACAATTGTCATTGCCCCTTCACAGTCCACCATGTCCTCCTTGCCCACCCCTTTTTTTCCCCCTTTTTTTTTTTTTTTTCCTCCCCAGAGCTGCCCTCACAACTTAGCCAAGCTTTTAAAATTATCTCCACCACCAATTTGACTCCCTCCACCTACTTTAACCCCTCTTTTTTTACACTTTTTTTTTTTACTTCCTCTTCGATCCCAGCTTCCTGGCTCTTAGCTCCTGTACTTCTCTCAAGACTCCTAGTTTCTTTTTTTCCTACCTGCCTACCTCCGGATTGATCTAACCCCTCGGGCAAAATTTGACCCTCGCTGTCGTAGTACCGTTTAGCCTTCTTCGAACAAACAAACAAAATTGCTACCTACTCAAATAAAAAATAATAATCTTATTCTGAAATAAAAGCATTTTAGTGTATAAAAGGTATGAAAACGCTTGAAACCTACTCAAATAAAAAATAATAATCTTATTCTGAAATAAAAGCATTTTAGTGTATAAAAGGTATGAAAAAAGCTTGAATTTGGCCAAAAACTTTTTTGGACTTTTTTTGCTGCCTACCAACTCACTTTTTTAGATCAAAATGGGTCACTCAAAACAAACTAATTTTTAAGCCTGGCCTAACTATACTGGCTACTTAATGCACAACTGCTATTACTTGCATCAATGCTAGAAATAATGAGGGTGATTATTTTGTAAGACTTATTTCAGTATGCCAATATAATGCAGTATGGACTAAGCAGAATAGCAACATTGGAAATTTCCCAACTGATAAAGCTTAAGCCAATGCAAAACTTCAATTTCCATATCTTGTTCTTTTTTCTCTCCAGATTTCCAAAAGCAATGTAGTTGATGACATGGTAAAGTCTAACAGGTTATTGTATCCAGACCTGAAAGGTCCAGATCACTGTGTAAGTATGGAATGATTCTAGTTCCTCACTCACTAACTCTGGTTAAAGGAATATTCCCATTTTTTTTGTAAATTGTATTTTAAAGAGCGCCACTTATAGAGCCAATTTGGTAAAAAAATCAGGTTGATATCATAGTCCATTCAGGAGATGGATTTTTAAAGATTTCCCAATTGCATTTAAAAGTTTTTGTGCAGCTTGATGAATTCGTGTTTGATGATGTCATAGAGACAATTCCATTGCAAATGTTTATGTATTTCTTTGAATGTTAATTGGTTGTTTTGTATGATTAGAAACAAATTTCCAAAAGTTATTGAAGTAGGGTATATTTGGCAATGTATATAAATACCTAACTTTCATCAGTTTTTATCTTACAAATTTTACTGATAAAAGAGGATGATAAGATTCTAATGAAATACATCAACTTTTATGGGAGAATGTGTTGCTGTGATGTCATACTAAGCCCTTTTCCTATTCATTTATTGGCTTTTTTTGTGAACCTTAAAATTTGAATATCTCCTGGTTGGAATAACATATCAACATGATTTTGTACTAAATTGTTTCTAATATTTTTCTCTTTATGAAAGGTTATAAAAAACATGGGTTTATTCCTTTAAGCTGCTTTCTCCTATTAGTCATGGATGTCATCTGAAATCTACTAATCCATCTGGTCTTCCCAAGGATAATATGATGGTGATGATGCTGGTTATGGTGTGATAATGGTGATGATGATAGTGATGGTGATGGTGAGAGTGATGGTAATGATGAGAGTGATGGTTATGAGAGTGATGGTAATGATGACTTTGATGGTTATGGTGATGATAACAATGAGAATGTTGGTGGTAGTGGTGCTTGTGATGATGATCACGGTTGTGATTATAAGTATGCGGATTGATATTGCCATGGTGATCATTATATCCTTTCTTGATTTGATCAAATAATGTTTTAAAATCAGAACTTATTGATAATCTATCTCACTGGGCTTGGAATGACAATCCCACAATCTGTATATGTGACTCTTGTTATGAATTGTCATAGAGATTATCTTGTATTGACTGTCCTGTACTGTTATTTATAATGTTGTTTTTCTGTTGTGAAAAGTATTCCCACATTACCTTTATGATAATTGGTTGTACCTCATTGTTAACCCATATGCTGGCAGGGGTGCAAGATATAGTGGACCACCAATGGTCCATTTCAATGCTGACATAGTAGATCAGATAGTAAGTTGCATACATACATGTAGTGATTTGGTAGTAAAATTGCAGACATAGTGGGCTGGGTAGTGAATTGTTGACTAAGTGGGTCAGAAAGTGAATTGTATATTCTTGTATGCATTGGATGTGGGTATAACTTGTCAGTGATTGGGCATATCTCTGTTTGCAGGTCGTAATCAAGTACGTGCCATACGTTGGTGACAGCAAGCGTGCATTGGACGAGTACACGTCAGAGATCATGATGGGAGGTACCAACACCATCTCCATGCACAACACATGTGAGGACTCACTGCTCGCCTCACCCATCATTCTTGATCTGGTCATCCTCACAGAAATCTGCCAGAGGATTAAATTCAAGACGGGTAAGGGTCATGTATGCATCATTTGCTGTTACAGGGTCGGGACCTTGGTCTGGGTGTCCATCCTCCTTTCATCTCTGACCCTTGGTCTGGGGTGTCCATCTTCCTTTCATCTCTGACCCTTGGTCTGGGGTGTCCATCTTCCTTTCATCTCTGACCCTTGGTCTGGGGTGTCCATCCTCTCATCTCTGACCCTTGGTCTGGGGTGTCCATCTTCCTTTCATCTCTGACCCTTGGTCTGGGGTGTACATTCTCCTTTCATCTCTGACCCTTGGTCTGGGGTGTCCATCCTCTCATCTCTGACCCTAGGTCTGGGGTGTCCATCCTCTCATCTCTGACCCTTGGTCTGGGGTGTCCATCCTCCTTTCATCTCTGACCCTTGGTCTGGGGTGTACATTCTCCTTTCATCTCTGACCCTTGGTCTGGGGTGTCCATCCTCCTTTCATCTCTGACCCTTGGTCTGGGGTGTACATTCTCCTTTCATCTCTGACCCTTGGTCTGGGGTGTCCATCCTCCTTCATCTCTGACCCTTGGTCTGGGGTGTCCATCCTCCTTCATCTCTGACCCTTGGTCTGGGGTGTCCATTCGCCTTTTACCTCTGACATCATCTAATCTCTTGGGTACAATTTGACCTTTTCATCTTTTAACGGTGGTGCCGTTAATCTTCACCAAACAAACAAACTGGGGTGGTGTGTGACCAGGAAAGCAGAAACTTAAGACATAACTCAACACAGCAACTCTTTTAGATATTCAGAGGTTTATTGCAGGACCTCCACCATATAGGAACTTAGTTGTACTCTGCACTTTGTGAACTTTCTAATACATAATACTGGCTGAACAATATAGATGGAACTAATTTATCCCGGGCTAACTCTTCATGAAAGCTAAGGTCATGCATTAGTCCCCAAAATACAAATGTTACAATATAAATGATTCTTCAATTGATATTAAGTTGTAGAATTAAGTAATCTTTAGAATTATGATAATCTCATATTATGAACATGTTTTTATGTCTCTGTTTTGTATTAATCTTTTCTGTACCTTTATTATCAGTATGTTTAAATAAGTACGTTAACAAATAAAAAGTTTTGTTTTGAGTTAGTTGCACTGGCATCTAAGTAGAGGATGTGGAGTAGCATAGGTACGGTTTCAGATCAAAGTAGCCAGAAGTATCTTCTTATGGACTTATGTTTTACATCAAGATTCTTAATGTTTTGGTATCGTGTTTATATGCGTATTTAATGCACGGGACAAAGGACTTTGACACGAGTGGAATGACCTGACTTTAGGAGGGCCATTCTGGAGTGCAAAGTCCTTTAAACCGTGTATTAAATATGCATATAAACAACATGCCAAAATATTAATCTTTTTATAAAATTTTCGTGATAGATTGTTTAAAATGCATAAAAACAACTCAAAAGAATGAAAAACCAGAAAAGTTTACATGTATTTTATTGCTTTATTAGAAAACTTACTTGTTTTGAAAATGGAATAAACCAAATAAACAATAATCATGGTGGTGCATTAACAGAATTTAATGCACGGGTCATTATAATGCAAATACTCCATAGAAATTTTGACAAAGACTATTAATTTCTCCTTTAATCGCCATTGACACCTATAAAGATAAAGTGCATTTCTCCTTTAATGGCCATTGACACCTATAAAGATAAAGCACATTTCTTCTTTATTCACCATTGACACCTATAAAGATAAAGCACATTTCTCCTTTAATTGCCATTGACACGTATAAAGATAAAGCACATTTCTCCTTTAATCGCCATTGACACCTATAAAGATAAAGCACATTTCTCCTTTAATTGCCATTGACACCTATAAAGATAAAGCACACCTATAAAGATAAAGCACATTTCTCCTTTAATCGCCATTGACACCTATAAAGATAAAGCACATTTCTCCTTTAACAGCCATTGACACCTATAAAGATAAAGCACATTGCTTCTTTAATCGCCATTGACACCTATAAAGATAAAGCACATTTCTCCTTTAATGGCCATTGACACCTTTAAAGATAAAGCACATTTCTCCTTTAATGGCCATTGACCTTTATAAAGATAAAGCACATTTATCTGGTCAGAAGTGATAATATTCATGAAAACATCAAGAGCCAAATTGTATGAATGTTGAAAATGATAAATAAAGTGAAATAAAATTCCATCAAAATAAGCACCTTTGAAATCACTATATACATCAATCATTCTACCTGGTTAGAACTAATTCAATTCATGAAAACATTGGGTATGAATGTTGAAAGTTATAAATCAAACAAATACAATTTTCTCTCAAAATGAGTAAAAGTTGGTTGTTGAAAAATAACTGAAATTTCTCAACCTTATCCCACTGTATATTAAATTAATATTATCAATTCCTTAACAGGTATCCTAATTTGACGTCATGTAACGTGTTTGTATGTGAATTTCCTGTGTGCTTGAAATGATGTATTAAATGAGTGTGGACAACACATTCAATAACAGATTAATGCTCGTTTGGTCAAACATGTTGTATTTATTATGCAGACCTGTGGATGTCCATCGGATAAAGAGGTTAGACATTCTTACAGTTTGGTCATGAATACCCATCCCATTTTCATTTAATATCCAAGAATACGTAAAAATCATTTACAGCTGATCTTGTAGGCAAAGCAACTGGTACTGTAGATCAAAGTCAGCAGGCGGATGCTCTCATCAAAATTAAACACTAGTGAAATTTACTGTATCTGTATACAGTAAGTGGGTTGGGTAGTGAAATTACAGACAGTAAATGGGTCGGGTAGTGAAATTACAGACATAGTAAATGGGTCTGGTAGTGAAATTACAGACATAGTAAATGGGTCAGGTAGTGAAATTACAGACATAGTAAATGGGTCAGGTAGTGAAATTACTGACAAAATTACAGAGTAAATGGGTCGGGTAGTGAAATTACAGACAGAGTAAATGGGTCGGGTAGTGAAATTACAGACATAGTAAATGGGTCAGGTAGTGAAATTACCGACATAGTTAATGGGTTGGGTAGTGAAATTACAGACATAGTAAATGGGTCAGGTAGTAAAATTACAGACATAGTAAATGGGTCAGGTAGTGAAATTACGGACATAGTTAATGGGTCGGGTAGTAAAATTACTGACAAAATTACAGAGTAAGTGGGTCAGGTAGTGAAATTACTGACAAAATTACAGAGTAAGTGGGTCAGGTAGTGAAATTACAGACAGAGTAAGTGGGTGATGCAGTGAAATTACAGGCAGTAAATGGATCAGGTAAAGAAATTACAGAAATAGTAAGTCAATCAGGTAAAGAAATTACAGACATACAGTAGTGAAATTGCCAACAACTTGAAATGTTGACAAAGTGGGTCAGTGGGTGAAATGTTGACAAAGTGGGTCAGTGGGTGAAATGTTGACAAAGTGGGTCAGTGGGTGAAATGTTGACAAAGTGGGTCAGTGGGTGAAATGTTGACAAAGTGGGTAAAATGTTGTCAAAGTGGGTCAGTGGGTAAACTTTTGACAAAGTGGTTGAAATGTTGCCAAAGTGGGTCAGTGGGTGAAATGTGGACAAAGTGGGTCAATGGATAAAATGTTAACAAAGTGGGTCAGTGGGTGAAATGTTGACAAAGTGGGTCAGTGTGTTAAATGTTGACAAAGTGGGTCTGGGTGAATTTTGACAAAATGGGTCAGTGTGTGAAATGTTAAGAAAGTGGGTCAGTGTGTGAAATGTTAACAAAGTGGGTCAGTGGGTGAAATGTTGACAAAGTGGGTCAGGTAGCAAAGTTACAGGTAGTGTAGACAGAGCCACTCAGGTAGTGAAATGTTGATTAAGCTGGTCAGGTTGTAAATTGCAGATGTGAGTCAGGTAGTGAAATTGAAGACATTGGGTTAGGTAAAATTGAAGATATATTGGGTTGGATAGTAAAATTGCAGACATAGTGAATTTGGTAGTGAAATTAGAGACATTGGTTTGGGTAGTAAATTACAGACATAGTGGGTTGGATATTAAAATTGCACACATAGTGGGTTGGGTAGTGAAATTGCAGACAAAGTGGATTGGATCGTGAAATGTTGACAAAGTTGGCCAGGTAGTGAAATTTTGACTAAATGGGTCGGGGAGTAAAATTGCCAGTACATGGTTTGGGAGGTGAATTGCATACATAGTGGGTTAAGTTGGGTGGTGAATTATTGACTAACTGGGTCAGGTGGTGTGTTGTAGAGTATTGTACTCATTAAGATATAATTTTGCCAGGAGGACCTTCTGCCCTTTGAGAAGAGTAATAATCTCAGATTGCACCTCAATACACTTCAAGTATAGCTTGTCATTGAAACCAATTGCTGCAGCTAAAGCAAACATTTCATCCAATTGTGCTCACTGTATGGATATAATGTGTATACATACAGAACATTGCATATATGTTCCATTTGTGCTACATTACAGTATGTAAACAAGTCTTCAGTCAACGAGCAGAATGGTATATCTCTATTTCTGAAAAGGGGAAGCATCAGTGAAGCATCGGTGAAGCATCAGTGAAGCTTCACTGAGCTTCAGTGAAGCATCAGTGAAGCATCGGTGAAGCATCATAGACTGCAGTCCTTTTTATTTTGGATAACCAACCACGCAGAGTTGGAATTAATTATCATATTTCCCGCGGTTCTGAATAAAGGTGTCAAAAATTTCCCACGAAAAATCATGACAGATTTAATATTGATGTAGTAAATTATACATCTTTTTTAACGTAATATTTTTCGCATAATTACATGGAGACGTTTTTAGAGCACATATTTACCATATACTTCCTTACTCAAGAAATCCTAAAAAAAAAAGAAAACAGATTTTATTTTTTTATGAAACAAAATATTCTTTACGCAAATTCTTGTTTTTTCCTACGGTTTAATTTCCAGCTCAGCAGCCACATGACATAAATTCAAACTAAGATACTTTCCTATCCATGCACTTTAATGCAAAAGTATTGGCTTTTGCTGTTAGGCCACTGACTGGAGGGTATCTCATGGAGCAGAATAAAGATGGAGAGGGTACTCATGGTATCAGCGCTCATATCACTACCTCACTTAGTATATGATTCTTTGAGCCTTCAATGAAGTGCGTGGATTAAAAGTTGATAGATCACTTTATTTTATATAACCCTGAAAATCTTTTCGTTTCAGAGGGGTATAACTCATACAAAATACATTCCTTTAGTTGTAGATTCATTAGTTTGTGAATAATTTACCAGACATTGAAAGAATTAAGAAATATGAATGGATATCACATGGTCAGATATTTCTCATTTATTCACTTAATCTGTCAAGCTATCAATGAATCATGATTCATCATATCAGCTTGTCATTTGCTTGATTTAAGGCCACACCAGAAGGGAGGGTATAATTTTTGTCTCTCCTGCAGTTCATTGGGTGTATTCCATGCGTTGCGGTACACTGGGTGTATTCCATGCGTTGCGGTACATCAATATAATCTTACATGTACTTAAATTCATGTTTCATGAAAGACACACTTGTACTATCTGCATATGCAAATCAGTTAAAATCTTTGTAAACTTTTATAAGGGAAAGTCATATGAGTGCTCCAGCACCCCTGTATTAAGTTGCTCCAGCACCCTGTATTAAGGTGCTCCTGCACCCCTGTATTAAGGTGCTCCAACACCCGGTATTAAGGTGCTACTGCACCCCTGTATTAAGGTGCTCCAGCACCCTGTATTAAGGTGCTACTGCACCCCTGTATTAAGGTGCTCCAGCATCCTGTATTAAGGTGCTACTGCACCCCTGTATTAAGGTGCTACTGCACCCTGTATTAAGGTGCTCCAGCACCCCTGTATTAAGGTGCCCCAGCATCCCTGTATTAAGGTGCTCCAGCACCCCTGACATTTACTTGCATGCTTCCCTAGTGCGCAGTGCCCTGTACATTACGCAATGCCCTATACATTACCCAGTGCCCTGTACATTATTACCCAGTGCCCTGTACATTATTACGCAGTGCCCTGTACATTATTACGCAGTGCCCTGTACATTATTACGCAGTGCCCTGTACGTTATTACGCAGTGCCCTGTACGTTATTACGCAGTGCCCTGTACATTATTACGCAGTGCCCTGTACATTATTACGCAGTGCCCTGTACATTATTACGCAGTGCCCTGTACACTATTACGCAGTGCCCTGTACACTATTACGCAGTGCCCTGTACACTATTACGCAGTGCCCTGTACACTATTACGCAGTGCCCTGTACACTATTACGCAGTGCCCTGTACACTATTACGCAGTGCCCTGTACACTATTACGCAGTGCCCTGTACACTATTACGCAGTGCCCTGTACACTATTACGCAGTGCCCTGTACACTATTACGCAGTGCCCTGTACACTATTACGCAGTGCCCTGTACACTATTACGCAGTGCCCTGTACACTATTACGCAGTGCCCTGTACACTATTATGCAGTGCCCTGTACACTATTACGCAGTGCCCTGTACACTATTACGCAGTGCCCTGTACATTATTACGCAGTGCCCTGTACACTATTACGCAGTGCCCTGTACACTATTACGCAGTGCCCTGTACACTATTACGCAGTGCCCTGTACACTATTACGCAGTGCCCTGTACACTATTACGCAGTGCCCTGTACACTATTACGCAGTGCCCTGTACACTATTACGCAGTGCCCTGTACACTATTACGCAGTGCCCTGTACACTATTACGCAGTGCCCTGTACATTATTACGCAGTGCCCTGTACACTATTACGCAGTGCCCTGTACACTATTACGCAGTGCCCTGTACACTATTACGCAGTGCCCTGTACACTATTACGCAGTGCCCTGTACACTATTACGCAGTGCCCTGTACACTATTACGCAGTGCCCTGTACACTATTACGCAGTGCCCTGTACACTATTACGCAGTGCCCTGTACACTATTACGCAGTGCCCTGTACACTATTACGCAGTGCCCTGTACACTATTACGCAGTGCCCTGTACACTATTACGCAGTGCCCTGTACACTATTACGCAGTGCCCTGTACACTATTACGCAGTGCCCTGTACACTATTACGCAGTGCCCTGTACACTATTACGCAGTGCCCTGTACACTATTACGCAGTGCCCTGTACACTATTACGCAGTGCCCTGTACACTATTACGCAGTGCCCTGTACACTATTACGCAGTGCCCTGTACACTATTACGCAGTGCCCTGTACATTATTACGCAGTGCCCTGTACATTATTACGCAGTGCCCTGTACATTATTACGCAGTGCCCTGTACATTATTACGCAGTGCCCTGTACATACGATGGCAAAATATGCCGCAATTCAAGGGCTTGTAAACATACGGTAGGCAACAAATGTAGCGCAACCTCTGGTCACGACGAAAGCTTACTTGAATTGTTGAGAATGTTTTGTGTCATCTTCCATTGCAGCTGCCCAGTCTGAGTACCAGGGCTTCCACCCGGTGCTGTCCATCCTCAGCTATTTATGCAAGGCCCCCCTGGTACCTTCTGGAACACCTGTGGTCAACGCACTTTTCAAACAAAGAGCTTGCATCGAAAATATCTTCAGGTAAGACAAAAAAATCAATAAGAGCTAAACCCTTGTTATAAGTTTTTGAGAAATTTAGAAATGTTTTTTTTGCATTAAAGGATTAGTTGAGTGGTCAACCAAGTCCATCTCATATGAAACACAATGGTGAAAAAAGCATTACAAAAATGTATTCCGTTAAGGAGATATTCAAGTTTAAAAGTTCGTTATCATTTGTGTGGAAACAAGTGAAATCAGACAAGTTGCGATGTCGTAGCCTCAGATTCCTTAAAGTTTTTAGGTATTCTATCATATTTTCTGCGATTTTGTTTCTAAAAAAATCATTGGATTTGTCAGGAAAGTAGAAAATCATTGGATTTGTCAGGAAAGTAGAAAAACATAATCTAGTAAGGGTAATTTTAATTTTCCACTTAAAGAAAAGAAAGAAAAAATTGAGGAAAAGTAATTTAAATGGTAATAAAAATCAATATATTTTTTTCCAAATACATTAACAAATGTTAAGAATGCAAGAATAAGGGTGCCAACCTTCCATAATAGTTACTTCACCAGTCTTTAAAAGATAAGACAGAGCTTTAAACTTAAAAATCATCTTAACTGAATTAGATTTTTTGAATGTTTTCTTTACCATTTTGTTTCTTTTAAAGTCTCGTTCATATTATGGACTTGCTTGACCACTGAACTAATCCTTGAATGTTTTCTTTACCATTTTGTTTCTTTTAAAGTCTCGTTCATATCAGATGGACTTGCTTGACCACTGAACTAGTCCTTTTAGTGACACTGAAACTTGTAAGAATAGATGCCGACCGTAAAAGAACACTTGGCTGAGAAAGTGTATAATTCTTATGTCTGTACAGTGGTCGAAATATAACATTTTCGCCACTGCTCTACGGAACAGTACATTTCAAATAATACTGTTCCAGATCATGTTTCACTGTTCCAACTTTTTTATCGATAACAACAGGCAGGACAAATTCCTTCTTCAAAATAGGCTCAATTTACAACTACTTTATTTGTTAATATGTACAAATATGTATGTCTGCTATTAGTATTTACATGATATAGCACCCGTTGCAGAAAGTCATACACATGCAAGCAGCCTTGCTTATGTGTATTCATGATTAATTGTATTGGTAATTGCAGGCAAGGTGGGAAAAACTTTTTCTTATTGAAGAAAATATTTTAATGATAATCTTGTTTGACAACATTTTTTAAAGCAGAAATCAAGTTATTGATCATTCATGCTTGTGAAAAGAACACTGTTCAACCGAATAGTGATGTTTGAAAATTTGCTGTTTCTGCCTAAAAAGCACTGTTTTTAAAACAGTGGGAAATTCAGCCCCTCACTTGTCTTGTAGGTAATGCTAACCTTTAATGTGAAATCAACCTGAATCATTTATAATGAATTTATTTTTCATTGATGCAGGTATTAAAAATGAGACCACTCTTTTTTTTCTTCAATATTTTTATGAATAAGCAACAAAAAAAAATCTGCTTGTTTTGACTAGAGCTGGGAACGTTAGGGATTTTAGTAAACGTGTACACGCCAAAAAAAGCGAGCGTGTATCGTGTACACGAGTTTAGTACCGTAATTTTTGGAAATACACCAAAATTGCTCTAAAACTACGAGGCGAAGTAAAAAAAATCGCGCAACACGTATGGCAAAAGTACTGACTGCATTGCCCAAATAGACGCTGAGTTTTGCTTTCCAAATCGTAAAAAGCTTACTTCTACAGTATAAATCATAATTTTTATGGAAAATATGCATAGAAATTCAGTTTAGAAAGAACAGATAACTTCCTTTCAATGTCAACATCGCGTAACTTTTTTGTCCTATTCGCTACGGCTTTCAAAGTTCTGTGAAAATCTTGCATACTGAGGCCTATGATGTACCTCGCCGTAAAACATTTCAAAACTACGCCACCACCACCAGGAAGAATGGCCGCCATCTTTGCGAAGCATGCAGAATTTCAGCTGTGTTAAAACCTTTTTCTGTTTATTTATTATGCAATATTTTTTCTTTCTTGCAAAATTTATTTGACTCATCAGGTAATATTTACATGTAAATGTACTGATTGTCACGATTCAAGTGTTTTTTTATTGATGGAACGGGCCTTGATTGCGTGGGATTTAAAGCCTTATGGCCTAATGTTAGGCCTATTTAGTTTCACTGTTTACTGCTGCACATTCGTGGTGCATTTTACAAGTTGGATTACTCAGATTTCCGCGAAATCAAAGTACATAATATCCCCATTCATTGGTGATTACTGCGCATTTGTGATTCGCTCATTTAAAAAGGATTATGCTAATCATGTTTACAGTTTGTAAAAAATCATTGATTGGAATTTTGTCAGCCGAATGTGTGTGTGATTTGAATCATGAATATTGATTTTCAATGGCAAGACACTAGGCCTATATGTATGAAAAAGGATTACTCGCAATGAAGTATTTAGTAAACGTTTACAAGATTTGCGAGCGTGTAGCGTGTACACACTAAACGGTCACAGCTCTAGTTTTGACCAAGCGCTCGTAGAAGTGGGTCAGTCATATCAATCAAGGGCCTCTTAATGCATTCATTACATTAAGGCAATTGCTTTGAAATCTAACAAATTGTTAGTGCAGTGGTTGGACATGTCCACCTTCAATTGTCACAGACAGAAAGAACCATAGGGGTCATTCCATGTCAAATTTCCCCCACCCCCTCCCCTCAACTCTAGAAAATGAAGATGAGTACACCACCATCTCAGTATTTGGCCAAAATTGGTGTATGTAATGTTTATCACCAAAATTAATTTTAAATTTTTAGCGCAATTGGACCTACAGATCAAAAGTTACAAACCATCTAAATATTGCAGAAAAAATGGGCCGGGCCCACAAACTTCAACAGCAGAATTTGACGGTCCATAACGTTTGGCCTGACTGCTCGATTTCGCCAAAAATTAAAATTGGCCTTTTTTGGGAGATAACAATTGCATATCTTAAATTTGAACAAATTCTGAGATGGTGTATTTTCCATTGGGTGATCTGATATGGAATGACCCCATGAAGAAGAACTTAAATATTGTGTCCTGTTGAAGAGACTGAGCTTTAAGGACGTGTCACAAATTGATTTGGGTAGAAAGGCCACTGCAGAAGAGTGTAGCCTACCCTCCTAAGGCAGATGTACAGTCTGACATAATCCTTACTTCATGTGATTGAATATAAAAACATACTGACAATGATGTCATCAACCCAACAGGAATGTTAATATGTATGTATTCATAATCTCAAGTTTTCTGGCTTATAAAAGACTTTTTGCTAGTGCATGGGTCACAGACATTATTGTGTATACATGATATTAAACAAAACAAGCTATCCCTGGCAATGACAGGGCTGATGCAGCAGCTAAGCTTGCCCTCAACGTCCCCCTTACCCCATTTACCAAATCCCTTTCTGACATCAAACCGCTTATCGCCTCCCTTGTTTGTGACTGCTGGCAAACCTCATGGGACTCCCAAATTGATAACAAACTCCATGTCATCCAGCCCACCATTCCGATCAAACTCACCATCAACAACCTCTCTCGTGTTGACAACGTTCATATTACCCGCTTAGAATATGTCACACACACCCACCTCACTCACTCCCACCCCCTTATTGGCTTCCCCCAACCCCTTTGCAACAATTGCCATTGCACCCTCACAGTCCATCACGTTCTCCTTGCTTGCCCCCTGTACAACCTTTCTAGAGCTTCCCTCGCTCCCCACAACTCAATTGCCGAGTTCTTCCAGAAAAACTTTCCGGATAAAATTATCGCCTTCCTTCATCATGTTTCCCTCTACAACCATATTGAGTCCTCCTCTCCCACTCCCCTCTCTACTTTTTTTTTTCACCCATGCACTTCCTCTCTCGATCCCAGCCAGCTCTCTGTCTTTCACTTCTTGTATTTCTCTCATTCTCCCCGTTTTCTTTCCTTCCTACCTGTTAAATGATCAAGGCACAATTTGACCCTTATTGTCATGGTGCCATTAAGCCTCCTTCAAGCGAACAAGTTATTAAACGTTCTTGTTGCAACATTTTTAAACAATTTCTGTATTGAAAATTAAAAAGAAATACATAACATTGCATTGCTGTGCTGTGCTGGGCAAATAAAGTTATGTTTGACAAGCATTTTGTATGCAATTGAGCAAAATCGCAGCATCCATGTGTCAACTCTAAAAGTGAATAACTTGAGATAAGCTTTTGACTGCCTGTTTTTGGTTGTTGGTTAAGTTTTTAATTCTCTATCAATTGAAATCAGGAAAATGTCAGACTTTAAATGTCTCCTTTAAACAAAAGTTCTTGTATTCAATAGAGAATAATACCATATATAATAATTATATTGATTTATTCTCAAGTGACAGTTTACTGCACTAGACCTATCATGATATATCCAGTGGTTGTATAAATATATATATATATATATATGTACAGACAATATATATATACAGACAATATATATATACAGTATAAATTTATATAGCGCACACTTCGATCTGACAATCTTCAGTGGCGCTTTAAAATAAATTATCAACACAATGACAAAACAAGACCCACAGCTGCTCCCCCAGCGCAATGGGACCAACACATACAAAACAAACAAAACAGGAGATACCACTAAAATTGATTGAAAAGATAAGTTTTCAAATGATGCTTAAAAACATTTACTGACTGAGCAAGTTTGATATAATCTGGCAGGTCATTCCACCATGTCGGTCCTATTACACTGAAAGAACGACCAGCAAAAGTGTTATGTATAGTAAATGGTACAAATAACTTTTTATATGAGATGGTAGACCTGGTGTTTTATCTATTTGGTATATTGATTATTAGATCCTTCAAGTAAATTGGTGCCTGGTTATTTACACACTTGTACACTAAGGTAAGTACCTTATGCTGGATTCTCAATTTGACTGGAAACCAGTGTAAGATTTTGAGGCATCCCTTACTTGCTATGATATTTTTGTTTGTCCAGAACTGTTTCGACTGCAATATTCTGTAACCTCTGAAGTTTGTTCATTTCACACTCCAGAAATCCTATAAAGATTGCATTTGCATAGTCTATGTGTGACAGCACTACACCCCAGACATGAGTGTGGCGCAAGCATCCTGCGTAAGGGACTGGCGAATTTGTTTGATTTTTGTTTGATGTATAACAAGCATGGTCTATCTAGCTGAAGGAAACTAAGCATGTTACTTGTTGTTTACACAGGGCGTGTGTCGGGTTACCAGCAGTCAATCATATGGCTCTTGAAAATAAAGTGAGAGTACCCCACAGTTTTCTTTCTACACCCATGGAACCACCGACCAAGAAGCTGAAGATCCAGATGGAGAACGGGACCGCGAGTCAAAATGGCCAAATGGACCTCATCGTAAATGGTCATCACAAAGAACCCAATGATTTCATCAGGTAGTTTGCTGCGTCAAGGGACCATTTGCTGCTTCCAATTGTGGGTGTGTCAGGTTGTAGGTGACCACCCCAAAATTGAAGGGAAAGTAGTGTGACAGTGGAAGCTTTTATGAGGGAGACTTGAGTGATTCAAGGCATAGTGGTTAGTTTGCATGTTTAAGGAAGAGATGAATTATCGTTATGCACACAAATCTTAATTTTTAATGTAGAAATATGAGCACCCAGGTTTTAGCTAATTAATTTTTACTGGAAAATATATAAATAATGGTAAAGTGATCATTCAAAATTGTTTAGATTACAGCAACAGAAAATTCCTACAAACCCCCATTTTGCATAGTCAGTTAGCATAGTTATTTGCGTAGTCAGTTAGCAGTCATTTTGCATAGTCATTTAGCATAGTGTTGGGTAATTGTGGCAAATATTAATATATTAGACCATGTCATTTCCAAATCATGAAGTCAATATGAAAATTTGTTGAATAAGAATGCCATTATTTAGAAGGCACAAGGAGCACAGACTCCTACATGCGCACTGTTCAATGGCCTTCTCTCTTCTTGTCCAATGGCCTTCTCTCTTCTTGTCCAATGGCCTTCTCTCTTCTTGTCCAATGGCCTTCTCTCTTCTTGTCCAATGGCCTTCTCTCTTCTTGTCCAATGGCCTTCTCTCTTCTTGTCCAATGGCCTTCTCTCTTCTTGTCCAATGGCCTTCTCTCTTCTTGTCCAATGGCCTTCTCTCTTGTCCAATGGCCTTCTCTCTTCTTGTCCAATGGCCTTCTTCTTGTCCAATGGCCTTATCTCTTCTTGTCCAATGGGTCTCTCTTCTTGTCCAATGGCCTTCTCTCTTCTTGTCCAATGGCCTCTCTCTTCTTGTCCAATGGATTTTCTCTTGTCCAATGGCCTTCTCTCTTCTTGTCCAATGGCCTTCTCTCTTCTTGTCCAATAGCCTTCTTTCTTCTTGTCCAATGGCCTTCTCTCCTCTTGTCCAATGACCGTCTCTCTTCTTGTCCAATGGCCTTCTCTCTTCTTGTCCAATGGCCTTCTCTCTTGTCCAATGGCCTTCTCTCTTCTTGACCAATGGCCGTCTCTCTTCTTGTCCAATGGCTGTCTCTCTTCTTGTCCAATGGCCATCTCTCTTCTTTAATTTAGCTGACAGGTGGTATGCAAAATTTTCCTTTGTTGGTGGGAAATATCAAAGGTAACTAAAGTGATTATTTTGAACCTTTATTTATTGTCACCTTGATACCTCACGTGTTGTACATAGATTTTTGTTCCACTGAAATCTAAACATAAAACTAAAAATAATATTTTTTGTAATTTGTTTTTATTGTATCAATTTTGCCTATATGAATACAAAATGCTGTACTGATACAAAGTGGTCACATCGTTTTTTAAACCTTTGAAAGAGTAATTAAAATGGCCATTAGTTAAAGATGAATGTTGAGGTGGAGTGTTTATATGCATATTTATTGCACGGGGCAAAGGACAGGTGGAATGACTCCGCACAGGACAAAGGACACTGGTGGAATGACTCCGCACAGGACAAAGGACACTGGTGGAATGACTCCGCAAAGGACACAGGTGGAATGACTCGGCAAAGGACACTGGTGGAATGACCCGTCTTTACAGTCAGTCCGCAGAGCCATGAAAAGAGCTTTCTTCTCTTAGGAATGTATGCAAAGATATTCACGCTTTGCATATTTAATGAGATGAAAACATTCCATTTTAAAAGTGTGATATCTTGAGGACTATGAGACCTATGGAAACTTGCAAATTGCTAACAAAAGATTGATTTCTTGGAAAATAATGACAACTTTGTTAAGAACAGAAAGGAAAAGGGGTGAATTAATGGGCGAAAAAACAGGAAAATACAGGCTTACGTTTTTGAAGCCTTAATACATTAGAAAATACTTGCAACAGCACGAAAATCTCAGAAAAGATCAAAAAATATGTTTGCCACACAAATCCATTACTTTCCTGCATTATTATTTGTCTACTGAGTCAGGAACAATTCAAGGCAATTTTGTATAGTCGCTTGTCAGAAACGAGCAACGCACTTCAACGATGGTGTTCTCAGCTGTCATTAGCCGTTGATATTGTCATTCATTACGTCCTGTTACGATTTGAGGACGCTATTATATGCAATATAGTATTCAACGTACTGAAATTTAAGGGCTTACTTTTCCTTCTTTTTTTTCGCTTATACATGAAAAAATACTTGCAACAGCACAGCACGACAATCTCAGAAAGATCAAAAAGTATGCTTAATCTACAAATCCATTACTTTCCTACAGTAATATTTATCCGCTGAGTCAGGAACATGGCAGATTCAAGGCAATTTCGTATGGTCTCTTGCCACAGACTCTTACAACACATAAGTTGTATACAAATAAAATGGTCATCCCAAATGTTTATTAAAGTTGATTTCTTTTATAATTCTTCTATATTGAAGGTGGTTATATTGAGCTCATTCCTGATAATATTCAGCATTTTTTTATGTTGAATATATCACTGGCAATATTGTCCCAGGCAACATGTTGAAAGCTCCCTCATTAATAATACATGGATTAATACTTACCCAAACTTACAGCTGGAAGAAGTGTTCTGCCTTCTTTTTTCCTGCATTTCAAAATGCATGTTCAAGTGAAGTCAATAGTATGACAGTCAAGAGTACTACAGTCAATAGTATGACAGTCAATAGTATGACAGTCAATAGTATGACAGTCAATAGTATGACAGTCAATAGTATGACTGACAGTCAATAGTATGACAGTCAATAGTATGACAGTCGTCATATGACAGTCAATAGTATGACAAAATTATCCAAAAAGTCCTTTAAGTTCGTTTGTATAACTGCAACAGCTTCTGCAAAGTACGGAGCCAACCATTCAGTTGTCACACATTTGTTTCCTTTTTGTCATTCCTCAAACAAGTCTTCAATTATTGAGAAAATGAAGAAAATAACACTGCAAATATGGACCACTTTTTGCACCCTATAAATTTTAGGACCTAACTTGGACACCAGATTTCTCAGAAACTAATGCTTAAGTCCAGATGATTCAAAAAAATATTGAAAATAATCTCTCCATCAAACACTTACTCTGCCATCTTTGACAAATATGCATCCCACGTGACTATAATACGCAAATTACGTCACGTTGCATGCTGGTCGGTGTTCCGCAAAAAATTGAGTCAGGTGACCTGATTAATGGGGCTCTGTGGACTGACTGTTTAGGAGGGTCATTCGTGAGTGCAGAGTCTTATGAACAGTGCATTAGATATGCATATAAGAATGATGCCAAAACATTATTTATTTTTAGCTCGACTATTAGAACAGTAGTAGAGCTATTCTACTACCATCGGTGTCAGCGTCTGGTAAAGTTTTTGCTTAAAGGTTTTATAATTTACGAATGGTGTACATTCATGTGACTTGGCATAGGGGTAGAGGACATGGGTACTGTTCAAATGGGCATGATTGGGGGTTGTGTGTGCAGACTAATTAGCTTATTGCAAAATACTTGTATCTATGATATCTCTTAAATTAAAGTGGGAGTGGGGATTTTTTTTACACAAATGACTGTATATGAAGACCATTGTCTACACCTAAAGGTGAGGTGTAGTGTGCATATTAGTTAAGTTATTTGCATAACAATAGACTTGCATACAATATTTAACCTTTAGATAATAACTTGGTACTTGTTTGGGTAGAGGACATGGGTACTGTTTAAATGAGCATGATTTGGGGTTGTGTGTGCATACTAATTAGCTTATTAGCATAACAATGAAAATATTTATATCTATGACATCTCTTAAATTAAAGAGAAAGTGGGGATTTTGTTTTACACAAATCATCATATATGTTAGGAACATTGTCTTAAAGTGTGTATGATGGTTTTGCGTAAACAAATGATCATACCAAGAGCATTGTTCACACTTACAGGTATAGTGTGCATTTGCTGCAATATGTTTGATCTGAGATCAAAAGTATATGGCTTATGACTTACTAACTTCACATTTCTAGTTTTGTTATGATGACATACCTGACATATATAGCAATCAAAATGTTTGTCTTGCTATGAATAAAGAAGCAAATAAAAATTTCCTTGCTTCTAAAGAATGTTAAATTCGAGGTTTGAGAAATATAAACAATAAGCAGACTGTGGGGTAAAAGATGACATGATGATAAAGTATCTGAATGAATTAGGACGAGGTCATGTGGGACGGGTTGGAATTGTATGTAGGGCAGGGTGCGGTGGGATGTTGGTCAGGATGTGTTGACATGTTAGACAGGGTGGATTGGCATGTAGAACTGGGTAGGTTGGCATGTGGAACAGAATGGGATGGCATGTGGAACAGGGTTGGTAGACATGTGGGACAGGGCAAAATGGCATGTGCTGGGATATCATCTGGATTTTAGTGTGATGGCATGTGGGTCATGCAAGTGTTGAAATGACATACAGTATCTGGTTTTCAGGTGATTGCATGGAGTATAGACGTGGGTTGACATTTGGGACAGGTTGGGATGGAATGTGGGTCAGTCTGGAATATGCATTATTAGCGGTGAGGGGAATTGTATGGTTTCCAATGTCAAGTTTGTCATACGTTAAGCAATATTGTTTCACATAATTTTGCTTTAATGTTATTGTACATTTTTCATGGTGCTTGACTTTGCTTGACACCCATTTTTTCTTAAATTGGAATTGTTTTACAATCCAGGATGTAGTTCTGGGACTGTAGGGGCTGAGGGAGGGTACAAGTTGAAAAGAGGGTTGAATGGCATTTTTTCATTGACATTGGCAAGTCAGGGCCTCTCCTTTCTTTGTTATTCAATTGATAGAAGTAAAAGAGGTGTTGTACTTATAATGATGCTAGGTTTTTCATGTTTTCTGAGTTACTGGGTGAGGCAACCTTCAGCTTGTTTTTGTCTTAAAATATATGGGAAAACTCAAAAAGAAATTTTAAAGCTTGTAGTGCAAATGAAAATGTTAGTGCAACTTTCAAAGCTCAACTTAATTGAAATCATCTGCCCCTGCTACCCTTTTTCTATATATACTTCCCTCTATAAGCCCATTCTTTATACTAGCTTTAAATAGTCGAGCATACTGTCCTTCAGACAGTTCTAGTTTTTTGTTTGTTCTCAAATGTTTTTCTTATGGTATCTTGTTGTACACATTTATGTTTTTTATTACAAATTTTTCTGATTCATGTTGAAAATAATGTTTTGTAGTATACATTTCATAAGTTTTACACTTCAGTTTTCTCCTTTTCTATGCAATGATTTACGGATTAGACACAAGACAAACATTTAAAAAAATGTATTTTGTTAATTTTAAGATGTATATAATTTGTCTGTTGCACGTATATCATTATTTGCTACAAATAAATTGTCATTGTCATTGCTTATTTGCATAACAATGAAAATATTTGTATCTATATCTCTTAAATTAAAGTGGGAGTGGGGATTTTGTTTGACACAAATGATCATATATGTGAAGAGCATTGTCTACACTTAATGGTGAGGTGAAGACTGCATATTAATAGGATTATTTGCATAACAATAGACTCATACAAATGTTTAACATTCATAAGTGCATAACTGAAGCTATGAATGATGTACATGCAGCTTGGCACAGGTAGAGGACATGGGTACTGTTGCATGATTGGGGGTTGTGTGTGCATACTAATTAGCTTATTTGCATAACAATGAAAATATTTGTATCTATGATATCTCTTAAATTAAAGTGGGAGTGGGGATTTTGTTCACACAAATGATCATGTATGTGAAGACCATTGTCTACACTTAATGGTGAGGTGTAATATGCATATTAATTAAGTTCTTTGCATAACAATAGACTTTCGCATAAAATATTAAACTTTAGATAATAACTTGGTACCTGTTACAGGGGTAGAGGACATAGGCACTATTCAAATGAGCATGATTTGGGGTTGTGTGTGCATACTAATTAGCTTATTTGCATAAGAATGAAAATATTTGTATCTATGATATCTTTTCTATGATATCTTTTAAATTAAAGTGGGAGTGGGGATTTTCTTTTACACATGATCATATATGTGAAGAGCATTGTCTACACTTAATGGTGAGGTGTAGTGTGCATATTAATTAAGTTATTTGCATAACAATAGACTTGCATACAAAATATTTAATCTGAGATAATAAGTTGCTATTTGGTTCAGTGGTAGAGTGCATTGGTACTGTTCAGTTGAGCAAGATTGAGGATAGTGTGTGCATAATAATTAGCCTACTTGCATAGCAATGAAAATATTTGTATATGTGGTATCTCTTGAATTAAAGTGTGTATGATGATTTTGCTGAAACAAATGATCATACAGTATATGTGAAGAGCATTGTTTACACTTAATGGTGAGGTATAGTGTGCATTTGCTGCAATATGTTTGACCTGAGATCAAAAATATATGGCTTATGACTTACTAACTTCACATTTCTAGTTTTGTTATGATGTTGACATTCCTGACATGAATAATAATCAAAATGTTTGTCTTGCCATGAATAAAGAAGCAAATAAAAGTTTCCTTCCTTCTAGAGAATGGTAAATTAAGGGTTTGGGAAATTTAAACAAAAAGCAGAATGTTGGGTAAAAGATGACATGATGATAAAGTAGCTGAAAGAATTAGGATGAGGTCATGTGGGACAGAGTGGAATTGTATGTAGGGCAGGGTGCAGTGGGATGTTGGTCAGAATGTGTTGGCATGTTAGACAGGGTGGATTGGCATGTAGAACAGGGTGGATTGGCATGTAGAACAGGGTGGGTTGGCATGTGGAACAGGATGGGTTGTCATGTGGAACTGAGTTGGTTGGCATGTAGAACAGGGTGGGTTGACATGGGACAGCAGAATGGCATGTGGTGGGATGTCATCTGGATTTCAGTTGTGATGGCATGTAGGTCATGCATGTGGTGGAATGACATACAGTGTCTGGTTTTCAGGTGTGGTTGCCTAACACATATTTTTTAAATTGGAAGTTGTATAACAATCCAGGATGTAGTTCTGGGACTGTGTAGGTGCTGGGGGAGGGTACAGGTTGGAAAGAGGGTTGAATGGCATTCTTCCATTGGCATTGGCAAGTCAGGGCCTCTTTATTTTTTGTTATTCAATTGATAGATCTAAAAGAGGTGTTGTAGTTATAAAGACTGCTAGGTTTTACATGTTTTCTGAGTTACTGGGTGAGGCAACCTTCAGCTATTTTTGTCATAAAATATGTGGGAAAACTCAAAACGATATTTCGAAGCTTGTAGTAAAAATGAAAATGTAAGTGCATCTTTCAAAGCTCCAAATAATTTGAAATCATCTGCCCCTGCTACCCTATTTCTGTATATACTTCCCTCTATGAGCCCATTCTCTATACTAGCTTTGAATAGTCGAGCATACCACCCTTCCAATAGTTCTAGTATAAAATTTTAGTGTTTGATTGTGTATAAAATGCATAAAAATCAACTAAAAAGAATGAAAAACAAGAAAAGTTTATATAAACTTTATCACTTTATTAAAAAATTACCTTGAGTTGAAAATGGACATCCAAATAATGATTGCCGTGCATTCACAGGTTTTAATACACGTGTCATAACAGTGGGAATACTCCAGAGTCATTTTAGTTATCAAAGATGTATTTAAAGTGATTGAATTGTTGCTAGATAATTCTTGGTATATTGTTCTATCAATGCACCCAGACTTCAAATTTGTATCCTTTAATTGAGAACCATGGCTTTGTTTTTTTCATTTAGTCATCAGCACTAAGTGCTTAAAAGTTTAAGCTGTGCTTGTATTCTCGTACTACTGTTGTTGTCCGGATTGTTCAGAAATTAGGGCATTAAACTAAGTGAGTAATTGCAACAGTTTAAGAAGAGAGAAAAAACTACATTTGGATATTTGAATGTTATAAAATCTTGAAAATTTGTAAAGAATTGGGGAAATGACAGCAAAAATTTCCATACTTAGTAAGATTGCTCATCATGAAAAAACAAAATAGAATTTGCTAATATCCTTTTGCCATTATCCTTTTGCCAATATCTTTTTCAAATGTCATGATTTGGGTGTTAATGTGGCTACATATCATTTTGCCTTTGTTTGTGTGTACTCCGTATGTGTTTTTTTTATGATTATTAAATGGCAACTCATACAGTGTCAATACTATAAAAACATTTAAATGCGTTATGCATAAAACAAAGAAATATAAATGAAATCATGAAATGACTGATATTGTAGAAAATATGCTTAACAAATTTCGATGAATTGTTCCAAGCAATTGTGGTAATATTCCAAAGAAGCTACTTTAAAATAACTGATAAATGCAATTGCAGCTTAAAATATCATTCTGACAAAGCATGGTTATCAAGCAAAATAAGATGACTATATTTTGCTTAAAAAGATTATTTTGTACCAAGATGTCTTACACGTATTCAATATTGGGGTCCACTGAAAGTGTTTAAGTGGCTGGTTACAAATGTAAAAGTGTTTAAGTGGCTGGTTACAAATGTTTAAGTGGCTGGTTGCAAATGTGATAGTGTTTAAGTGGCTGGTTGCAGCTGTGAAAGTGTTTAAGTGGCTGGTTACTCAAATGTGAAAGTGTTTAAGTGGCTAGTTACAAATGTGAAAGTGGGTGGAAAACTGATTTTGTGGATAGATGTCTACCCTGCACTGTTCGGTTTAGGACTTTTATTGCTGTTTTTATAATTGATGTCAAAACATGAAGAAATCCTTGTTTGACTTGCCTTTGTGTGTTTTTGTTAGGATCTGCATCACTTGTAACAAAGCTCAAGTGCACACTAATGGAAAATAAATTTTTAAGAATTTTATTATTTACCGACTGAAATGGTTGAATGTGAAAACCATGGAACTGCAAAATATTTACTTTTTTAGTTGGACTATTCAAAGAATAGTAGAGCTATTCTACTACCCCTGGTGTAGGCGTCCGGTTACAGTTTTGGTTAAGATTTTTGGGTTAACGTTTTCATAAGTTATGAATGGTTTACATTCATGTGACTTGGCATAGGGGTAGAGGACATGGGTACTGTTTTAATGAGCATGATTAGGGGAGTGTGCAGATTAATTAGCTTATTTGCATAACTGACAATAAAAATATTTGTCGGTTAGTTTTCATAACTTAAGTTATGAATGGTGTACATTAATGTTATTTGGCTTAGGGGTAGAGGACATGGGTACTGGACAAATGCGATTGTGTGTGCATACTAATTAGCTTATTTGCATAACAATGAAACTGTTTGTATCTATGATATCTCTTAGATTAAAGTGGATTTGGGGATTTTGTTTGCACACAAATGATCATATATGTGAAGAGCATTATTTACACTTGGGAGGTGAAATGCGCATACTATTAAGCTTATTTGCAGAGGACATGGGTACTGCTCAACTGAGCATGGTTGGGGGTTGTGTGTGCATTTTAATTAGCTTATTTGCATAACAATGAAAATATTTGTATGTATGATATGTCTTAAATTAAAGAGGGTATGCGAATTTTGTTTACATAAATGATCGTATATGTGAAACTCATTGTCAACTCTCAATGGTGAGGTGTAGTGTGCATATTAAGTAGTTTATTTGCATAACAATAGGCTTGCATACTTAATATTTGACCTGAAATAATAATTTGGTATAGTGGTACATGGCATTGGTAGTGCTCAGTTGAACATGATTGGGAAGAAAGAGGGAGGGGGGGGGGGGGGGTGTGCATACTTATTAGCTTATTTGCATAACTTTTTATGATTATTATTTTTGTAAAATGGATCCTCCTCAAGCAGTCTATGATGTGGACAAATATTACATAAAGCATGAAATACACAATAGAAGATGGTGATAATATTGCTAATGACCTGTGGGTGTAATGATCAAGGTGTGGTAGGATGTGCGCACTAAGGTGAATGTTGGAAGTTATTAATAAAGAAATGGTCAAACATGCACATTTTTCAGATGATAGAGAAAAAAGTAGATGTGGATCCGAATCCTAGAAGGAATTTTAAGAAGTTTTTAAACTTTTAAGAAAATTGTGTAGAAATGGCTGGAAACCCAGGAGAAAATTCCAGTTGGGATTTTCCCAATTGGGAATTTTTTTGACTGGAATTTAGGAAAATCCCTAACATGGATGAGGTGGTCTAAGTTGGAAATATGTTTAATCCCAGTTGCGACCAGTTCATCCCAGTTGGGCCAGTTCATCCCAGTAGGGTTTTTGTTTAATCTAAGTTTGGGACTAGTTCATCCCAGTTGGGAATATTCAATCAGAGTTTGGAATCCCAACTGGTCTCAACTAGAATTCTTTTCTGAGAACGGGCTTAATGTAATGCACACCGTTACAATCCTGAGTCTTTGTATATTCTAGTAAACCTTATTGCCATTTGCTTTTATAAAAAAACTATTTGGTACCTAACAGATGGGTGAAACATGCTTATATAAAGTGTATTTAATACTCCATCTCTATAAGAAAGAATGTTTCAATCCATTTACAAGATGTAATGAATATTCAATGATCCATTAGCAAGATGTAATGAATATTCAATGATCCATATATATAAAGTGTATTTGATACTCCATCCCTATAAGAAAGAATGTTTCAATCCATTTGCAAGATGTAATGAATATTCAATGATCATTAGCAAGATGTAATGAATATTCAATGATCCATATATATATAAAGTGTATTTGATACTCGATCTCTATAAAAAAGAATGTTTCTATCCATTAGCAAGATGTCATGAATATTCAATGATCCATAGCACTTGTTATGGAAGTGCTTAAGAAAGGAATATTCCTGTGAATTTTCATGTTCATATATATGACAGAGGACTATCAAAGAAACAAATGGGCGAAAAAAAGTAAAAGAAATACCTAAGAATTGTCTTGAATCTGCCTTTATGACATCACATTTTACATTTCTGGGTCACACTGATGAAATCTTTAAAATGTAAAAACCCGAAAACGTAATAAGATAACAACATACTTTTAGACCAATTTGTTTCTTTTAATAATCCTCTAATATGTATAAGAAAATTCATGGGAATATCCCTTTAAATGGCATCACACTTGAATAAGATTTATTACAGTAGCCACTTGTGAAATCGTAGAAATTCAATGTGTTAAAAACTGAGCAGTGTATCATTATTTCTTTTATTACCCTTTATAGATTGAATGCACATTTTGACCACATGAATATTCCTTCAAGAATGTAAAGTGAATGTGACAGACCTGAAAACTGAGTGTGACAGATACTTAAACTGAATGTGACAGACATGTAACCTGAATGTGACAGACATGTAAACAGAATGTGAGACATGTAAACTAAATGTGACAGACATGTAAACTAAATATGACAGACATGTAAACTAAATATGACATACATGTAAACTAAATATGACATACATGTAAGCTCACAGCTTTTTGACCTTTTGTTCTTGAATTTCTCTCATTCTACCCCTGTTTCCTTTCCTTTCTACCTCTAGAATGAAGTGACCTCTCAGGCACAATTTGACCTTCGTTGTCGTGGTGCCATTAAGCCCTCATCAAACAAACTGAATGTGACAGACATGTGAGCTGAATGTGACAGACATGTAAGCTGATTGTGACAGACATGTATGCTAAATGTGACGCGTGTAAACTGAATGTCAGACATGTTGCTGAATGTGACACTTAAGCTGAATGTGACAGACATCTAAACTGAATGTGAGACATTTAAACTGAATGTGACAGACACTTAAGCTGAATGTGACAGACATGTCAACTGAATGTGACAGACATGTCAACTGAGTGTGACAGACATGTAAAATGAGTGTGACAGACATGTAAACTAAATGTGACAGATATTTAAGCTGAATTGACAGACATGTAAACTGAATGTGACTGGCATGTAAGCTGAATGTGACAGACATGTAAACTAAATGTGACAGACATGTAAGCTGAATGTGACAGACATGTAAACTAAATGTGACACATGTAAACTGAATGTGACAGACATGTAAACTGAGTGTGACAGACATGTACACTGAGTGTGTCAGACATGTTAACTGAGTGTGACCGACATGTAAGCTGAATGACAGACATGTAAGCTGAATGACAGACATGTAAGCTGAATGTGACAGACATGTAAGCTGAATAATGACAGACATGTAAGCTGAATAATGACAGACATAAAAGCTGAATGTGACAACTGTAAGCTGAATGTGTCGGAAATGTAAGCTGCTAGTGATGGAAATGTAAGCTGAATGTGACAGACATGTAAGCTGAATGTGACAACTGTAAGCTGAATGTGTCGGAAATGTAAGCTGCTAGTGATGGAAATGTAAGCTGAATGTGACTGACATGCAAATCTTCTGTCAGGTGTATGTAAAACTGATTTTGTTGTGTATATAAAACTGATTTCGTTTGGTGTATGTAAAACTGATTTCGTTTGGTGTATGTAAAACTGATTTGGTTGGTGTATTTAAAACTGTTATGGCAGGCACACTAAAATCATGATAATTGTGCTGGTAATGTCAAAGACAACATTTATTGGATATATCAGTGTTTAAGGCAAGTTATTGTTTTTTGTCCTGTTACAAAAAAGGAGACTGAATGATATGTTTACTTGTGTTTTTAATCATGATTTATAAATATTAAATTAGGTTTCTAGCTATCTGATTGGCTAACAGGTGGTCTCAAATACATTCGAGACTAGCAAGATGTATGTCAGGAGAATGATGATGATCAACACTTTCCATATATTAACACACTTATTAAGCATAATAAATGTACATCATCCTAGGTTTCAAATGGCACAAATAGTGAGACTGGCTGAATTCGCATTTATCCCCTAGCCTAATTCCTATTTACTTTGTTTAGATAATTGGTCTCAAATACCAGACTGACTAATGTATGGCAGTGCATATGTGTGTCTCGTTAAAATATGCATTGGCAAAATAATGAAATTTTATCGAAGGATGCAAAAAATTATAAAAAAATATGTATGTAGGCCTGTGTGAAAAATAAACCAATCACAACTTTCGATCCACAACAATCAGGACTCAATCAACAATTTCTGGTTTTATTTAAGAACAATCACTGCAATTGAACAAGTTCTATTAATTTATCAAATAAGAATCATTACAATTTGCAACTCATTCCTCTACCTACCAGAACAGAAATCTGAAAGCCTTGCAAAGTCAATCTTCGGCCCCAATTAAATTGTTACGTTAATACTGACACTGTTCAAATTAGTTAAATACCGCATTTGAACAGCAGATTTATTAACACTAGGCCTTGGATTACAGTCCACTTTGTCTGTGTACGTTCATGTGTACATAAATTATAGCCTACGACTTAAGAATGCCTATTTTGGTTACAAAACAAATGACACAATTAAGCCTTAACTCGATGTTCGCACTGTCTAACTTGTTTCAAACCTGCATTCATCATCTTCCCTTTGTCCTTAATTTACCTGTTGTCCAAAACCTTGTTTTCAACCTTCTTCTAAATGCTCAGAATGCTAGCTAGTTACGTGGTTCTGTTTTAACTGGTACTGCACTGCAGTACTAATATCTGCTGTCAAGACTTGATAACCTATGACTTGCCAATTTTAATGTATTTTTTTTATTGTTGTTCGAAAATAAATTGCTACCCATTTTTTTATATTTTTACCCGAAAAATTAAATATTTATGAATGGGGATAGAAGCAAGGGTGGCCAGTCTCAAATGGCATTTGAGACTCACATTTATCCCCTGATGTATGTATTGTCAGGCCATTGTTATTTAATATTTATTTGAAAGACTCAAGATGTTATGTTAGTAAATGTAAAGAGCACTTGAGGGGAATAGCTTGCATACAATTTCCAGCTATTTATTCTAAACTAGTTTTTATGTCATTTTAGTATTCATCTGTGTTTAAAAGAAAGCAATGTTCACAAAAAAAATATAATTGATAAAGATAATTTGTTCTTTTGAGTGTTTGTAAATGCTTGCATGAAGTAATATTACTATGTCAATGGTTGCTAAACAACATGAATGAAGTCATTGATAACAAACTCCACGTCATCCAGCCCACAATTTCGATCAAATCCACCATCAACAACCTCTCTCGTATCGACAACGTTCATATTACCCGTCTTAGAATTGGTCACACCCACCTCACTCACTCCCACCTCCTTATTGGCTCTCCCCAACCCCTCTGCAACAATTGCCATTGCACCCTTACAATCCATCACGTTCTTCTTGCTTGCCCCCTGTATGACCTTCCCAAAGCTTCCCTCGCTTCCCACAACTCAATTGCTGAGTTCTTCCAGAAAAATCCTCTGGATAAAATTATCTCCTTCCTTCATCATGCCTCCCTCTACAACCATATTTAATTCTCCTCTTCCACCCCCTCTCTACTTTGTTTTTGTTTCAACCATGCACCTCCCCTCTCAATCACAGCTTTTTGACCTTTTGTTCTTGAATTTTTCTCATGCTCCCCCTGTTTCCTTTCCTTCCTACCTCTAAAATGATCTGACCTCTCAGGCACAATTTGACCTTTGTTGTCGTGGTGCCGTTAAGCCCTCATCAAACAAACAAGCATACATATCAGAAATATGATACAATCCATTATGATTAGTCTCAATGTTTACACAATCACTGACCATGTACCGACAAGACAATTAATTACCACTGTGGATGTGACATTACTATTATGATCAGATATATTAGTGAATGTCAAGCAGTTTTCTTGAGACCAGATTCCTTCTTGAAGCGTAGACATGTGTACGTGTAGCCATGCATATAAACTTTAACACTCTTGAGGAAAAGAATGATGTTGAGGAAAAGAATGATGTTGAGGAAAAGAATGATGTTGAGGAAAAGAATGATGTTGAGAAAAAGAATGATGTTAAAGGCAAAAGGAACGAGCCATTCCCAGTTCAGTGGCATAATGCTCAGTCTCTAGGGGTTTTAAACAAAAGACGACTATAAATCTCTACCAACAATTTTTAAGTTATCCTACAAATAAGAGCGTTTTGGAGACTGTTTTCCTGTGGTGTGACCTCAAATTTGCTCCAGTCCAAGGGGCTTGACCTGACCCACAGCATACTTTAAGGCTTCACTCATAAAAGACTTCACTCATAAAATTGGACCCCCCATTACATTACAGCTCCACTCAGAAAATTTAGTTCTGGAAATTTCTTTTTCTTGTCAGGCAAAGCTCGCTCAACCTCCTCTTACAATAGAGAACAAAATGTTATAATGCAAGGTTTATTTATCAATGAAATGAACAGATTGCATCTAGGCAGTAATAACAATCAATAGGTAAGTCTCATAAATGACCATTACTTCATATAGCATGTGTAGACAGAGTGTGTAATGTGTGACAGAACTTATCATCTGAAAGTTCGCCTCACCATCAAGCAGAGTTAAAAAAAATATAAAAAAGTGGCACATGAAGGCTTTCACTGGTATGAGAAAATGAGGCATTGAGAACATGTACTCTCTTCCCTAATTATTTCCGAGCACAAAACACATTTTCCTCATCAGACACTCCAACCACACCAGTCACCCTACAACCACACCAGACACCCCCACCACACCAGTCACCTCCAACCACACCAGACACCCTCCAACCACACCATCCAACCACACCAGACACCTCCAACTACACCAGACACCCTCCAACCACACCAGACACCATCCAACCACACCAGACACCCTCCAACTACACCAGACACCCTCCAACCACACCAGATACCCTCCAACCACACAAGATACCCTCCAACCACACAAGATACCCTCCAACCACACAAGATACCCTCCAACCACACAAGATACCCTCCAACCACACAAGATACCCTCCAACCACACAAGATACCCTCCAACCACACAAGATACCCTCCAACCACACAAGATACCCTCCAACCACACAAGACCCTCCAACCACACAAGACACCCTCCAACCACACAAGATACCCTCCAACCACACAAGATACCTCCAACCACACAAGATACCCTCCAACCACACCATCCAACCACACCAGACACCCAACCACACCAGACACCCTCCAACCACACCAGTCACCCTCCAACCACACCAGACACCCTCCAACCACACCCTCCAACCACACCAGTCACCCTCCAACCACACCAGACACCCTCCAACTACACCAGACACCCTCCAACCACACCAGATACCCTCCAACCACACCCTCCAACCACACCAGATACCCTCCAACCACACCATCCAACCACACCAGTCACCCTCCAACCACACCAGTCACCCTCCAACCACACCCTCCAATCACACCAGACACCCTCCAATCACACCAGACACCCTACAACCATACCAGACACCCTACAACCATACCAGACACCCTACAACCACACCAGACACCCTACAACCACACCAGACACCCTACAACCACACCAGACACCCTACAACCACACCAGACACCCTACAACCACACCAGACACCCTACAACCACACCAGACACCCTACAACCACACCAGACACCCTACAACCACACCAGACACCCTCCAACCACACCAGACACCCTCCAACCACACCAGACACCCTCCAACCACACCAGACACCCTCCAACCACACCAGACACCCTCCAACCACACCAGACACCCTCCAACCACACCAGACACCCTCCAACCACACCAGACACCCTCCAACCACACCAGACACCCTCCAACCACACCAGACACCCTCCAACCACACCAGACACCCTCCAACCACACCAGACACCCTCCAACCACACAAGATACCCTCCAACCACACAAGATACCCTCCAACCACACAAGATACCCTCCAACCACACAAGATACCCTCCAACCACACAAGATACCCTCCAACCACACAAGATACCCTCCAACCACACAAGATACCCTCCAACCACACAAGATACCCTCCAACCACACAAGATACCCTCCAACCACACAAGATACCCTCCAACCACACAAGATACCCTCCAACCACACAAGATACCCTCCAACCACACAAGATACCCTCCAACCACACCATCCAACCACACCAGACACCCAACCACACCAGACAACCTCCAACCACACCAGTCACCCTCCAACCACACCAGACACCCTCCAACCACACCAGTCACCCTCCAACCACACCAGACACCCTCCAACCACACCCTCCAACCACACCAGTCACCCTCCAACCACACCAGACACCATCCAACCACACCAGACACCATCCAACCACACCAGACACCATCCAACCACACCAGACACCATCCAACCACACCAGACACCATCCAACCACACCAGACACCATCCAACCACACCAGACACCATCCAACCACACCAGACACCATCCAACCACACCAGACACCATCCAACCACACCAGACACCATCCAACCACACCAGACACCATCCAACCACACCAGACACCATCCAACCACACCAGACACCATCCAACCACACCAGACACCATCCAACCACCAGACACCATCCAACCACACCAGACACCATCCAACCACACCAGACACCATCCAACCACACCAGACACCATCCAACCACACCAGACACCATCCAACCACACCAGACACCATCCAACCACACCAGACACACACCATCCAACCACACCAGACACACACCATCCAACCACACCAGACACCATGCAACCACACCACACACCATCCAACCACACCAGACACACACCATCCAACCACACCAGACACACACCATCCAACCACACCATCCAACCCACCGTCCAACCACACCATCCAACAACACCGTCCAACCACACCAGACACCGTCCAACCACACCAGACACCCTCCAACCACACCAGACACCCTTCAACCACACCAGACACCTCCAACCACACCAGACACCCTCCAACCACACCAGACACCCTCCAACCACACCAGACACCCTCCAACCACACCAGACACCCTCCAACCACACCAGACACCCTCCAACCACACCAGACACCCTCCAACCACACCAGACACCCTTCAACCACACCAGACACCCTTCAACCACACCAGACACCCTCCAACCATACCAGACACCCTCCAACCACACCAGACACCCTCCAACCACACCAGACACCATCCAACCACACCAGACACCCTTCAACCACACCAGACACCCTTCAACCACACCAGACACCCTCCAACCATACCAGACACCCTCCAACCACACCAGACACCCTCCAACCACACCAGACACCATCCAACCACACCAGACACCATCCAACCACACCAGACACCATCCAACCACACCAGACACCCTCCAACCACACCAGACACCAGACAACCACACCAGACACCAGACAACCACACCAGACAACCACACCAGACACCAGACAACCCACCAGACAACCACACCAGACACCAGACAACCACACCCTCCAACCACACCAGACACCCTCCAACCACACCAGACACCCTCCAACCACACCAGACAACCACACCCTCCAACCACACCAGACACCCTCCAACCACACCAGACACCCTCCAACCACACCAGACACCCTCCAACCACACCAGACACCCTCCAACCACACCAGACACCCTCCAACCACACCAGACACCCTCCAACCCACCAGACACCCTCCAACCACACCAGACACCCTCCAACCACACCAGACACCTCCAACCACACCAGACACCCTCCAACCACACCAGACACCCTCCAACCACACCAGACACCCTCCAACCACACCAGACACCCTCCAACCACACCAGACACCTCCAACCACACCAGACACCCTCCAACCACACCAGACACCCTCCAACCACACCAGACACCCTCCAACCACACCAGACACCCTCCAACCACACCAGACACCCTCCAACCACACCAGACACCCTCCAACCACACCAGACACCCTCCAACCACACCAGACACCCTCCAACCACACCAGACACCCTCCAACCACACCAGACACCCTCCAACCACACCAGACACCTCCAACCACACCAGACACCCTCCAACCACACCAGACACCCTCCAACCACACCAGACACCCTCCAACCACACCAGACACCCTCCAACCACACCAGACACCCTCCAACCACACCAGACACCCTCCAACCACACCAGACACCCTCCAACCACACCAGACACCCTCCAACCACACCAGACACCCTCCAACCACACCAGACACCCTCCAACCACACCAGACACCCTCCAACCACACCAGACACCCTCCAACCACACCAGACACCCTCCAACCACACCAGACACCCTCCAACCACACCAGACACCCTCCAACCACACCAGACACCCTCCAACCACACCAGACACCCTCCAACCACACCAGACACCCTCCAACCACACCAGACACCCTCCAACCACCCTCCAACCACACCAGACACCCTCCAACCACACCAGACACCCTCCAACCACACCCAGACACCCTCCAACCACACCAGACACCCTCCAACCACACCAGACACCCTCCAACCACACCAGACACCCTCCAACCACACCAGACACCCTCCAACCACACCAGACACCCTCCAACCACACCAGACACCCTCCAACCACACCAGACACCCTCCAACCACACCAGACACCCTCCAACCACACCAGACACCCTCCAACCACACCAGACACCCTCCAACCACACCAGACACCCTCCAACCACACCAGACACCATCCAACCACACCAGACACCCTACAACCACACCAGACACCCTACAACCACACCAGACACCCTACAACCACACCAGACACCCAGATTGATGTAAGACATAACCACCGAATGAAAGATATGTACTAACTCTTACCACTGATGTCCTGCAGTAAATAAAGTGTTTTAAATCATGGTGGAATGGTGCAAGTACCTGTCAGAACCATCTCATCCGATGTCATGTCTGTCTGTGTTCTACATGACTGGTCCTTGCACCTGTCAGAGCCACAGGCCCCCAACCTCATCAACTTGGTTAACCTTCTTATCAAATAATGGGGGGTCCAAAATGATAATTTGTGTGCATTTTAATTGTGATACATTTTGTAATGTACATGACAAAATAACCCTTCAAGAGGAATGGTTCATAAATCATTCATGGGCTTTGCACAAATTCCTCCAGGCATATTTATTTTTAGGGTCAGCCAAGGACTAATCTGATTTCACTTCACTGCAAAGCAGGCTTGTGGATTTAGCCCCAGATGAATGACATGTTGTGTATGATGTAACAGTAGCTGGTTGCTCACAAGCTCTTGAGTTGGACTGTAGATTACCCCTGATTTTTAGAAAACTTAGGGTGTCCGGTTGGAGGAGTCAAAGGGACAATATTTCTTAATATAAACTTGACATTAACCTACATCTGTCTCCAATACACCCACCGACCTCAATATTCCCTCCACCCATGTGTTCCTATCATCCTCCATACACATAGACGGCGGAACAGGGGAGCACATGTCCCCCCCATCACTTTTTTCAAGATTAAAAAGTGTTATTATTCAGAGAGGAAAAGTGCCCTTTTTTTGAGGAAAATTGCCCTTTTTCAGATGGAAAAGTGCCCTTTCAAAGAGGAAAAGTGCCCTTTCAAAGAGGAAAAGTGCCCTTTTCAGAGATGGAACCTGCTCTTTCAAACTTTTTCTTTAAAGCCTAAATATATATATATATATGATCTTTCATTGTAATATAAAATATCGCCATTAAAAACTAAACTTGCAAATTTTGTGCGCATACACTTCTCAATGTCCCCTAAAGATAAAGTGTGGGGCCTAACAGTCCTACCTGTTGGAGTTCTATACTTAAACTTCTGCTTACCTTTGTTTTAAAAAACTCTTTATATTAAAAATAAGGCCTTTTGAGGGTGTGCGAACCACCCCAAATTTCATTAGTGAGGCATCTTTGAAATGAGCCATGCAGGTTTGGACCTGGGCCATTACCATGTCACTGACGTACCCTCTCCCATCTTCTTTATAAAGATTAAAAGTTTACCCTTTACAGAGATAAAAAAGTGTTTAAAAAATATCAAAACATATTGAAGTCCCCTTATTATAATTGATCTTTTTATTGAAGAAAGTAATACAAACATCAAGCAAATACCAATTTTCGCTCATGGAGCGCCTTTAATTTGGGTTCTACAACTGAAGACCAAGTGTGACTTTTGGCCATCTGGTTTAAACAGCTTCTATTTTCAAAATGGATTTCTATTGTCAAAATGGACTTGAATAAAGCCCAACATTACCACTATACTCCTTTTTTGGTACTTAATAAACTGAACCAGAATTGTGCAGAGTATATCAAGTATCGAGTTACATTCATTCTCAGCAAGAATATGATCAGTCTCCGAGTCCTGAATAAATAATCATAAGGAGCCCTTATTTGCTTTACACATCATTATGGACATTAAATATATTCTGATTTATGACCAATGCAATTGGCTAATCATGATCTATGTCTAAGTCCTTCTGAATTCAAGACTATTGATATATAAAATTTCCAATCTATGGTGGATTCTAATATATATTTGTTCTATTTTACCAAATTTTGGACCAAACTATCTTGAATATTTGAAGCTACAAATTAAAGAAAAATGGGAAAATGGGTCACCAGTTTTTTCGGATTGATAAAAGCGCAAAAAATTTCCGTAGGGGAGGGAAAGGGGGTTGACCCTATGCTACATGCTATTAAAACATGACAAGTTGGGAAGTGCCCCTCAGATCCTGTGCCCCCAGATTTAAACATTTTCTGCCACCTCTGTCCATCCACATAATCTTCCCACTCTTTCCCTTCTCTTCCCCTTTTCTCAGTCAAAGCACCTTTTGGCTCATTCTTCCACTTGACAGCTACCCCACCTCCACTTCCTCACCATCACCCCACTATCCCACCATACTACCCCACTCCACTACCCCATCCACTCCACTACCCCACTCCACTACCCCACTCCACTACCCCACCTCCACCTCCACTACCCCACCTCCACTCCACTACCCCACCTCCACTACCCCACCTCAACTCCACTACCCCACCTCAACTCCACTACCCCACCTCCACAACCCCACCACTACCCCACCTCCACACCCCACCCCACCACTACCCCACCTCCACTCCACTACCCCACCTCCACTCCACTACCCCACCTCCACTCCATTACCCCACCTCCACTCCACTACCCCACTTCCACTCCACTACCCCACCCCACTACTCCACCTCTACCCCCACTACTCCACCTTTACCCCACTACTCCACCTCTACTCCATCTCAGGTTGACTACTCCACCTCCACTTAACTACTCCACCCCACTAATACTCCACTACACTTGACTACTACACTTGACCTCCACTCGTCTACTCCACCTCAGCTTGACTACCCCACCACCTCTTGACTTCCCCACCTTCACTCGACTACCCACTTCTGCTTGACTACCCCACCCTCTACTTGGCTACACCATCTCCACTTACTACACAATGGTACTGCTCATGCAATTACCACCAAGTTCACCTGGTAAATCACTGTGCAGAGATAGACTGAATAAGTTAAGGCAATCCTTAAAACAATTGTGTTTGGTGTAACCCTACCTACCTAACGAAATTGCTACTTGCTCAAATAATGTGTTTATATTATATCTGAAATGATAACATTTAAGTGTATAAAAGGTATGAAAAGCTTGAATTTCGCCATAATTTTATTTTTTCTCTACCTACCTTATTTTTTTCAACCAAGTGTGTTACACCAAACCAACCATTTTTTAAGGATGGCCTTGTTCTGAATCAAAGCAAAACACAAACACAAAATGTCATTCATTGTGATAAAATTTTACTTCTGTGCATGTCATTAGAATTATGTTACATATTTCCTTGCAATTATATAGAAATACTACAAAATGTTGCAATTAAAATCTGCAAGATTTGATCAAGGGTAGTTATCAAGGTTGAATACTTTGTTCAATTAAATAAGATCCCATCAGATACAGACAATTTGAAAATGTTCAATTTGGTTTAATTTTCTTACAAATAATTCGATAAACATCAGTCAAAATGACTCAAACATTCAAAGGAACAGAAGAACATTTTGGTCGTATACACCTACAGGAACAAGCTTTCTGATCTGATTACATTAATGTAGACACATTAATGTAGATACACTAATGTAGACACGGTAATGCTGACACATTAATGCAGACACATTAAGCAGACACATTAATGCAGACACATTAATGCAGACACATTAATGCCTAATGCATCAATGCAGACACATCAATGCAGACACATCAATGCAGACACATCAATGCAGACACATCAATGCAGACACATCAATGCAGACGACATCGATGCAGACACATCAATGCAGACGACATCAATGTAGGCGACATCAATGCAGACGACATCAATGCAGACACATCAATGCAGACGACATCAATGCAGACGACATCAATGCAGACGACATCAATGCAGACGACATCAATGTAGGCGACATCAATGCAGACGACATCAATGCAGACACATCAATGCAGACGACATCGATGCAGACGACATCAATGCAAAAACAAGCACCTAACTTTTCTGTCTAATGCTCCTTCAAATAATATCAGTTGGCTGAAATTGACGTGTCAATAATGGACCAATTGTATACTGAGAGAATCTTATCGACCAATCAAATAGTGCTTTCAAGTGCTCATCATATATATGTTATACATGAAGGTAATTTGCACACATTGTTATATACAACATCCTCCCGCCACTGCAAATGAATGGTTGGGTAACAAAGGGAAAATCCCCACAGCAGTTGATTGGTCAGAGTGATAAGGTTCAGCTTGGTTTGAAATGGTCTGTAGAGTGGGAGGTGAGACTTCTGTTGCTTCAAATTCAAACAAATTTGAGAAGAAAAAAAAGAATGCTCTCACTTTTTTTGCTCGCATGCTCAATTTATACAACATAAAATTAACATCAGACAAGTTTAAATCAATTTCAGATGATGATAAAATAACATAATTTTGGCAAAAATAACATTAAAATAATCTATTTTACCTAAATAAAATCCCACTTTATTGTTGAATCTTCATGCAATTCTTTAATGTTGATTTATACTGCTAGTTGTTCTGCTATGCCAAAGCACCTCTCTCACCCATAGAACAGCAAATATCTAGCACCATTCCCTTTATTTCTTGATGATTATTACAATTCTTGAATGTTTTTACTTTTGTCAACTTTCTTTCAGCTTTCCTTTCTTCCCAATAACAGCAGTAACATTTCTTGTAGAAATCATGAGAAGAAGTCGTGAAATCCCGGCCAACTGAACAATTACAAAGAACACAGTCCAGCTGTAATTGGAGGAAATGTAACCAAGAGGAAATCCAGACAAGATTTGACCGACTGTAGAAAGTGAAAATTGAAAACAGTCAAAATAGTATATAGATCTTGTTGTACAAAATTGTTTTATACGGTTTTTTTCTTGTTTCGTCACCATTTTGTTTCTTTTGAAGTCATTTTCATGTAAGATGTACTTGCAGGTCCATAGCATGATGAAATAACCATCCTTACGAGGAATGGTCCATCAATCATTCATGAGTTTTGCACAAAGTCCTCCCAAGCATATAATGTATATTGATGAAATAACCATCCTTATGAGGAATGGTCCATCAATCATTCATGGGTTTTGCACAAAGTCCTCCCAAGCATATAGTGTATATTTTTATTTAGGCTCTGCCAAGGACTAATCTAATTCGTATCACTGAACAGCAGTTTTATGTATGTAGCAAGCTACATAAGATAAATGACCTATTGTGTACAGTGTAACAGTAGCTGGTTGCTAACAAGTGAACTGTGAATAGACTATGAAGATGTTATCAGATAAGGAGGTATAGATTACCCCTGTGTTGTGTATGGGGTAACAATAACTGGATGCTAGTCAATGAAATGTGAAGAGTCTCTGGGTTGAATGGTGTGGATTACCCCTGATTTTGAGAAAATTGGGGGTGTCGAGTTGGGGGTCTAAGGGCCAAAAATTCTTAATGGACAGACATGTACAAAAGTTTTTTGTTCAACCACTGATCAAAAAGAGCATTAAATTATGAAAACAGCTTGAGAAGTTTTCAAGTTATATGAGTAATAAAAGCTTTTATAAATACATTATAAAAATGAACAGGAAAATGCCCCAAATGCCTTAAATGTGTTTTTCTTTATATTTCTTCCCCTAATTTCAGACCTTAAGAATCTTCAAAGTGTCTTCTCCAGCTTGAGTTTGGTTAGGGGTATGGTAAAGATCAAATCCCCTGAGCATTATCTTCACTTTTTCAAAAATGGCACAGGGTTAAAAACATCTATATCAGAAAATAGAGACTATGTCCCATCCATGCATCACAAGAGTAACATGAAAATCTTAACAAATTTAAATGACCATTCTGTAACTGATTTTGATGATTATTTTGCTTTCTTCATGACTTTAGTAGATCTCAAATCAATTTAGCCTATTTGCTGGAATTTTCCATACCACTTTTGAATGCATCAATCACAAACTAGTATGCAATAAATGATGTCATTGATCCTGAGCTTTGTTTTTATTGCTTCTTTGGATTAATCAAAATATTCCACAGATCAGAAATGAATTTGATGTGAAATCATAGTCATCAACCCTAACCATATTAAAACTACTTAAAAGTACAAAACCCAGAAAAACCAAGTAAACTAGAACTGTCAAAACAGCATGCTCCATTATTCTAAGCTAGCATAGAAAATCTTATTGAGGGATGCATATGCATAAATGGGGCTAGCAAAGAAAATCTTGAGGGATGCATATGCATAAATGGGGCTAGCAAAGAAAATCTTATTGAGGGATGCATATGCATAAATGGGGCTAGCAAAGAAAATCTTATTGAGGGACGCATATGCATAAATGGGGCTAGCATAGAAAATCTTATTGAGGGACACATATGCATAAATGGGGCTAGCATAGAAAATCTTATTAGGGAAATTCTAAATTAGAGAAAATCTTATTGAGGGACACATATGCATAAATGGGGCTAGCATAGAAAATCTTATTGAGGGACGCATATGCATAAATGGGGGCTAGCAGGGGCAGATGATTTGAAATTACTTGAGCTTTAAAGGATGCTCTCACCTGTTCCTTTGCTTAAGATTTTCACACCATGTTACTACAAGCTTAAAAAAATCTAGTTGTCCCAGATATTTTAGGACAAAAAAGGCTCAAGCTCACCCAGTAACTCAAAAAACATGTGAAAGCAAGCACTCTATAAAACTGTAACACCTCGTTTAGTTCTATCCATTGAACCACAAAGAAAGAAGACCCTGAATTTCCAATGTCAATAAAAGATTAAAATATTACAAAGCATCCTTGTGACATGATGCAATCATTTTCTTAGTCATTACCAAACTACCCTCTATTCATCTTAAAACCATTCTTGAAAGTAGATGAGTCTGTGCTATTTCTTCATTATATAATTCACCCCTAATCCCCTCCTCAACCCAACCCCTCCACAACCTGTACCATCCCCTACACATTCTCAGAACTATATATTGTAATCCGGCTTCCAATTTAACCACATAAGTGTCAAGATCCAGCTTCCAATTTAACCACATGTGTGTCAAGATCCAGCTTCAAATTTAACCACATGTGTGTCAAGATCCAGCTTCAAATTTAACCACATGTGTGTCAAGATCCAGCTTCCAATTTAACCACATGTGTGTCAAGATCCAGCTTCCAATGTAACCACATGTGTGTCAAGATCCAGCTTTCAACTTTAACCACATGTGTGTCAAGATCCAGCTTCCAATGTAACCACATGTGTGTCAAGATCCAGCTTCCAATTTAACCACATATTTTCAAGTACCATGAAAAATGTTGTAAGCTTCGCACTAAGAGTTGCCCTTTCAGTACATAAACCCTATAAGTGAATCATGCCACACATTCTTACCATTGGCGCAGAGGGCAGCTATGGCATGGGATGTTCCAGACAGGTTAACCGGTGATGACTCCACCACAATCACACCATTCAATGAGATGCCACTGAATAGGCAGAAGCCACATGTGAACCCCAGAGAAAGAACCAGAGCCTGGGGGACAAAATGGAACCTCATTAACACCAAGCAAACCACATTGAAAGCATGTCCATGTCAATGCACATCTGAATTTATTTTCTGCAATGTGATTGGGCGAGATGGGACAAACTTTTGATTGCATTGATTCTGTGACAAACAGACATTGTTATTAAATTGAAATATTATACAGTATCCATATATACTCTATATACTTAATACATTGCAAGAACACATTGATTATCCTGTGCTGGATGTGTATCAAACCATGCACGCACACTACATTTTGGCAGTGGGTCCTAATTTTCCATTATTCTCGTGTGATGTACAATGTGCATATTTTTACACAGTGCGCAATAATACTATGCAGGTTTATATTTTCATGACCTTAAACAAATTATTCCAAAAGTGAAGGTTTGTGCATTTTTCAAATGTTTATCTTGAATTATTGCTATTTTTGATAATAAAAAAAGTTAATATATATTAACAGGGTTAAATCATAGTGTGCTATATTTTCAACACAGGATAATGCATAGAAGCTGGGCAGAGATGACACTGCATGCCCTCGTGCATCACTCTAATTTCTGCCCAGCTTCTTTATGCATTATCCTGTGCCAAAAACATGGTGCACTATAAATTAACCCTTTATTGTTCTACCTTTTCATAGGGAATAGTTACTTTTCTCACTTAATTTTTGATATCCCTGGTTTTGGGGAAAAGTGAGCTATGGAAACTCTAGCGGCACTCAAGTGAGAATGATGTGTATAAACTAATCTAGCGGCACTCAAGTGAGAATGATGTGTATAAACTAATCTAGCAGCACTCAAGTGAGATTGATGTGTATAAACCAATCTAGCTGCACTCAAGTGAGAATGATGTGTATAAACTAATCTAGCGGCACTCAAGTGAGAATGATGTGTATAAACTAATCTAGCTGCACTCAAGCAAGAATGATGTGTATAAACTAATCTAGCGGCACTCAAGTGACTATGATGTGTATAAACTAATCCAGCGGCACTCAAGTAAGAATGATGTGTATAAACTAATCTAGCGGCATTCAAGTGAGAATGATGTATATAAACTAATCCAGCGGCACTCAAGTAAGAATGATGTGTATAAACTAATCCAGAATGAATGATGTATAAACTAATCCAGCGGCACTCAAGTAAGAATGATGTGTATAAACTAATCCAGCGGCACTCAAGTAAGAATGTATAAACTAATGTGTATAAATCCAATCTAAGAATGATGTGTATAAACTAATTCAAGTGAGAGCGGCATTGATGTATATAAAAATCCAGCAGCACTCAAGTAAGAATGAATCTAATCCAGCGGCATTCAAGTGAGAATGATGTATATAAACTAATCCAGCGGCACTCAAGTAAGAATGATGTGTATAAACTAATCCAGCGGCACTCAAGTAAGAATGATGTGTATAAACTAATCCAGCGGCATTCAAGTGAGAATGATGTGTATAAACTAATCTAGCAGCACTCAAGTGAGAATGATGTGTATAAACTAATCTAACAGCACTCAAGTGACAATGTGTATAAACAAAATCTAAGTGAATCATTTCCCCATGCAATTCAACACATGATGGCCTTGTATGCAGCTCTTAAAGGCACATGGAAAGGTAGAGATTTTGCCATTAATATATTACTTTTAATAATTTGAACATTTCATTAAAATACATCTATTAAAAATTTCCACTTGTTTCTGAGATATTCGTGAAAAAGTGAAAAATCAAGCCCCAAGAAACAGCTGGACTTCCACCATTAAAAAAAGCGTGTGACCTAAGAATAAGCACACAGCGAAGCCTACAATGTGTAACTTTCACTGTGTCACATTGACCTAGGCTACTGTATGTCAAAACATTGGTTTCATTGCATCAGACATCAGAATATCCCTTAAACTTAAATTTGCTAATTATTCTGTGACATTTTCTTGTGGATAAAGAGGAAATATCAATTCAAGTTCAGTTCCGTTATTTCTTTATTATCAGCGAACTCCACTTGTTACGTTAGGCTGTAAGTATTACTGTATGGTGCACTGTAACTCTCACATAATGTTAGTGCTGTACTGTCCTACCCTTACATCATGAAAAAAACCAATACATAATGAGCATACCTTTGGAGACCTAAAATAAGCCAGATTTTTCACATTTTGGGATCGATTTTGTAAAAAAGCATTTGTGGTGAGTGTTTATGAAGGGCATTTGTATCAATTTATGCAAAGTGGTTGCTACCTGTCCATATACCTTTAACTACAAAACTGGGACCCTCTGCAATAAGCTCAATTGTTTTTAACATGAAAAGAATTGATTACTCATGCATAAAATCACAAAGTTTTTCTGTGATAGGTTTTTTAAAGATTAATTCAGTGGTCAAGCAAATATATGAAAGGCTTCAAAAGAAACAAAATGATGAAGAATTCATTCAAAAATCTTACTCCGTTAAGGAGATATTCAAGTTTTAAGTTTGGTATCATTTGTGTAGAAACACCATAACCTCAGATTCCCCAAAGTCTTTATGTATTATATCATATTGTCTTGCGGGTTTATGTCTTAAAAACAATTGGATATGTCAGGAAAGCAGTAAAACGTACTCTAGTAAGGTAATTATAATTTACCACCTCAAGAAAGTTTTAGGAAAAATTATTCAGATAGTAAAAAAGTGATATCAATTTTCTATAATAAACATTAACAACTGTTATGAATCTGAGGCTGGATGAGGGTGCCAACCTACTATAGTAGACTTACTACATCAGTCACTTCTACAATGAAAATACAGAGCTGTAAACTTGAATATCTTCTTAAAGGATTATGACCTTAAAATAGTTTCTTTACCAGTTTTTTTTTTTTTTTAAGACCTCTATCATATGAGATGAACTTAACGTCTCTGAGTTGCAAAATAAGCCACACCCACCATAGCAACGCGATTACTAGGTGGGGCAAACAAACTTTTGCAATCATTAATTACCAATGCACTGACATTTAAAAGTTCTTGAGGCCTACTGCAAGCTTTGATCCATTTATGGCACTTCTCCGGATCTTTAAAGTTTTTAGCAAAAGGGATAAACAAAATTCAGTTTGCTAAGTGTTCTGGGTAACAGAAATCAGATTTACAAAGCCTGTAGCAATTTTAAGCAAAATTTGTGTTCATCATTTTGTTGTCACTCAGTCTGTGTGTACAGAAATTTATTTTGTACAGTAAATTGCATTGACTACATAAGCGCACACAGCTAGCTAGCAGTACGGTACCAGTACCAAGTAGGATGTTTGCCCCACTTAGCTATGCAGATTTTATTGCTTGGCAAATTCATGTGGTAATTGGTTAAAAAAGCTGTCAATCATTTGACTCAGACAGGTTGATTGCTAAAAGTAATACCTGCAGAGATAAGAGGTTCTTGTGAGGGAAAGGACTGAGATTTTGTAATGAGATATAGACATAAGTGTGTTTCATACATTTGACATAAAATTCTGCATTTGAGCAAAAAAAGTATCATATGGAACCAAAATGGCTGCTCTCACCTTGGATGAGCTAGATGACACTATGGTTCGCAACAAAATGAGGACACAGAGGTTCACAGCATTGGTTACCATTATCCATATTGATCTTGGACTGCCTTTAATGTAGTTTCTGTACTACTGAAAGAAACATCAGGAATACTTCAGCATCATGTATTGGAAACAAATGTATACTTTTTACTGGCGGATAACAGAGTGATTATGCAGATGTATAAAGCAAATTTTTTTTACATATTTTGAAGGAAGGAAAATTGAGGTACATTTTGATAGGGAAGACAGAAAAATGGGGGTAATAAATTATGTAACTTCTTTCCCATTCAATGAGCAGTTTGGGCTCTGCTTTGTTTGATGGGGGCTTAATGGCACCACAACAGCCAGGGTCAAATTGTGCCTGAGAGGTTAGTTCAATCCAGAGATAGGAAGGAAAGAAAACGGGAAAATTGAGAGAAACACAGGAACTAAAACCAGAAAGCTGGTATCGAGAGAGGAGGTGCATGGGTGAAAAAATACAAAGTAGAGAGAGGTGGGTGGGAGAGGACTAAATATGGGAGTAGAGGGAAGCATGATGAAGGAGATAATTTTATCCAATGAGTTTTTCTGGAAGAACTCAGCAATTGAATTGTGGAGAGCGAGGGAAGTTCTGGGAAGGTTGTACAGGGGGCAAGCAAGGAGGACGTGGTGGAATGTGAGGGTGCAATGGCAATTGTTGCAGAGGGATGTGGGGAGCCAATAAGGAGGTGGGAGTGAATAAGGTAGGTGTGACCTATTCTAAGACAGGTAATATGAACGTTGTCGACACGAGAGAGGTTGTGGATGGTGGGTTTGATTGGAATGGTGGGTTGGATGACGTGGAGTTTGTTATCAATTTGGGAGTTCCATGAGGTCTGCCAGCAGTCACAAACAAGGGAAGCGATAAGTGGTTTAATGTCAGAAAGGGTTTTGGGAAAGGGGGAGGTTGCGGGCAAAAAAAAAAAAAAACACAGTGGCAAAACATGGCCATGCATTAAAGCTTAATCTATCCTAACCATTAGGCTCATAGGGACCGTGCTTATTCCCGGTTTTCATGGCACAAGCAGATGAGAGTACATGACTCCCCCTGAACGGAATGCTAGTCCATCACAGATTAACTCCCTGCAGTAATGGTACTCATTTTACAGCTAAGTGGACTGAGTAAGTAGAGTCAAGATTCTTGCTCAAGGACACAATGCAGCTCACGACGGAAATCGAACCCAGGACCTTTCGAATACAAGCATGACACCTTAACCACTGCACCTCTAGGGCCATGCATTAAGGTGAGCATAGCTGGCTTAAAAGCATGCAATCTGACTAATGTGTTTCACTCAAAGATATGGTTGATCAGTATTTGGTTCTTTTTTGCCATTGCATAAAATGTGTGAATTGTTGATTCAAAGTGACCAAAAGATTCCAAATGGTATAGTGGTTCCAAGTATATTAAATAATAAGCAACAGGTAGTCCCATAGCTGAAGGTAGCCCTATCTCATTCAGCACTTAAAAGTACTTTTCTTCAAAATGCAGCATTCAATGGCAGGAAGAATGTCTTTGTTCAGCTAGGTGTCTATTAGGGGCAGAGCATCCTCTAAGAAATTTTCACTGGTCTCCAAACATTGGGAAATTTGTCACTTGTTCATACGGATTCCCAGTTTGCAATCCAAGGGTGATTTTTGGGGGTCCAAAATTGGTCACACCAGATTGTTATTAAAATCACACTGTAGTTCCCTAAGGCTGCACTACACATGTGACACATGCACTTAACAAGGTGGGGTCCAGGGCCGCTTAAAGTGCAGCAGTGGCGAAGCCCTGGGAGGGGTCCAGGGGGCAAAACTCCCAGAAGCTCTGCAATTTGGGGCATTTTTAAGGTCCAAAATGTTCCATTTTAATAACATATTTTATATGTTTTTATTAAACTTTTCCCCGCAGCCATCCACTCTACCAACCACTACAGAAAAATAAGAAGAGAATAACTTGCTCTGATATAAAAGAAAATTTACCTATAAAGAAAACTTGAACTGCAAATTATTAACATCAAATTCAAAATTAGGCAAAATTAAAGAAAAATTTGTTTAAATTATAGAAATATTAGGTAAAATCAAAGGAATAAATTTCCCAGAAATTGAAGAAATTTTCCCAAAAATTGTCCATAAATGAAGGAAATTGAAGAAAATTTTCCAAAAATGAAGAAAATTGAAGAAAATATCCCCAAAATGAAGGGAATTTCCCAAAATTTGAAACAGATTTCCAGATAATTATCATCAAATCATCTGATATTTGTGCCTCTAATGTATCACTTTAATACCTACAGTTTTGTCTTGAGGAGGGGGTACACGCGCACATCATGTACGAATGTAGTGACAAGTGAAACTGACTGAGCAGGTAGGCCTACCTTAGGTCTATTCATATTACGCAAATTGGAGAAAATACTGTTGTCCTGAATGCAAACATGTATAATATACATACAAATCCATGCCCTATATGACTAAGGACGTTTTATAAACCTGGCTTGGCATGCATTTACTATGGATTCTCTTTCCCCTCTCTGAAAAAAGTTATGTGTGAGCTTAGCTACCAACCAACGTATAATAATCTTTATCTCATAATCTTTTAAAAATCAAGTTGAGTGTAAACCTTTTTGCAGACCAGTCATCAGATTTTATTATAACTGGTCTCCAGATTTTGCCAAGTGGTCTCCACTCTTGGTACCATTTAGTACGTTTAAGAGGCCCTGATTGGGGGTAATGAGAAACTAACACTCTTCGTTCATGTCAGCTGCCATGACTTACTTAATAAATAATAAGAATTCATGGCATTCAGATGTGTTATTCAACAAAGTACCCCATACAACAATCAATCATTCACACATGCCCTAACTAACTCACGTTCCCTGGTATTATGCTGGAATGGGGCAATGGTGCAACAAGTCAAATGAAATTATTACCTGCTTACACAGGAGAGTAGCATGTACCATTTTTCAGTCTTTGGTATCACCCAAACCAGGATCGAACTCTGGCTTCCTGTCTGAATGGGCCTCCCCATCTGAAAGGGGGAATGCTCTACCACAGAGCCAACCAGTCAGCTACTTCAAATTAAGTTTGTAGAAGTAAACGATGGATTTACATAAGAAATTCTGGAGCTACTGTATATAGCTGAACACAAAGCAGATAATTTCTAGATTAATTAGTCATGAAAATGCAGCAAAATAAACATTTCTTCTCAATTTTGATATGATTTTGGGCTGTTTCTGATTTTCAAATAATGATAAAATATTCTAGCCCTCTCCAGATGACAGCAGTCCTAAAAACTAGATTTTGTTGCATAACAGAAGTTTATTAAATCCAGCCAAGTACACAGCTTTTAGACAAAATTTGTTATTCTTACAGAACTGTACACATAACGTTCTTATGGAACTTCAGAGACAGAAACATGTGGAAAAGTTCACCTTCATGGTAAGTTTGTCAGTAATGAATCCAGCGGACACACTTCCCAGGGTTCCACCAATATTGAACAAGCTTATGAAGGTACTTGCTGAAAAGAGAAAAAACTTATCTTGACCTCAATGGACTATGAATACTTGGTTGCATTAATGCTTAGAAACTGGGCTTCTAAAAACTTTCTTTGGTAATTTTATAGTCGGCTGACCTTTTAAAGTTGGTTACTTCTTTATTTTGGGCAATATGCTAATTTCTGATGTCACAAGGCTTAAACATAGGTATGTAACTAATGAACCAGCCACTTGTTTGACTGCCTGGGAAAATTAAACCTCTTATCCAAGCAGACTTAATGTTTGCTTGATCTGCCTTTCATACAACCAGTCTGGTAAATGTTTCAAAATTCTTAGCCTGTGTCAAGTTTTCATTACTTTACAATTTACAGAGAGGTTTTGTAAGAAAAGACTGCTTCTTTATAGGAACTTTTCAACTACACTATACACTCAGTCAATCAATTACATTACACACTCGTTCAATGTACTTCTGCAAAATGAACACTGGGTTTTCACCCTACTCTTTATGAGTCAGAGAACCTGGTCAGAGAACCAGGCAGGGGGTGAGGAGCCGCTGGGACCACCATTTAACATCCTCATCTGCTGGATGGTGAGCACCACACAACCAACGCCCACTTTTTCCCAAAGGCTGGGTGGCAGAGAAAGTGTAATGCATAAGACAAACCTCTGTGCTTGATGTCGGTGTATCCTTCTGCATATCCATGGAGAAGTCGTGGGTTTAAATTGTTGCGTTGGCAACCTCCAGCACATGAGCTCATCCGACAAAGCTACCTGTCTCTCTAATGAATGGTGAGAGGTGTACTGTACTCAATTCAATGATGTAAAGGTGCTAAGAGCATTTTCTTTTGGCAATTTTTTCTGTGATAACATTGAGTAATATTCGTCGGTTGTTGTATTAGGTGTGAGAAGGGGCGTGTATGTACATTGGGAGGGGGAAGAGGGGGTAGGGTTGCATTTCTATTCACTATTATCATTCATTTTCAAGGGTCAAACTAGAAAAGATTACTTATTGCTGATCCGTTATTTCTTTCAGTTAGTTACCACATCACATGTTTATAGCTGTGTGTGTTCTATACTCATGTTTCTTACAAAATGTTTTTGAATATTCCATTGTCCAAACCTCTTGCTATGATTTATGTATGTATTGTTGTAAACTGATCTAAAGATTAAAATAAATTAAATCAAATCAAATATGAATATTCATGACTTACCTAAAGTCTGAGATAGTTGTTTTTCTTGAATGAGATACAGTTGCATCCATTCTTGTATAGCCCCAGACTGGAATGTGACAAGAAGGAATGTGGCAGCAAATATCCACAGAAATGGACTCCGTAAAACATCTTGCAATGTTCCCTCAGTCATTGTTTTACCTGAAATCCAAAAACAGTATCCTTTTATGAATGTGGATCTTATTGGAAAAGGAATCTGTCTGATAGAAACACAACACCCTTTGTATCTGGAAAAAGGAATACGAAACTCATATTTTCTAACAAAATTGGATCTTATTTTAGGGGCAAAGGGAAACAGCAAAAAACTATTTGATACACTGATAGAAACAAACACCCTTCATTATTGAAATAAGGCATCACTTCATATACTACTTTCTAAAAGCAAATTAGCTCTTAGCAATAACAGTTTAAGAAGGCACACATATCCACACAGTTTAAAGTACAAATAGACAGTAGCAGCAAACACATATGACATCATCATCACTGGTTGGCCGTAACACAGGCGACTTGTAACCTTCCTCCAGCCCTCTCTATCACTAGCTGTTTGGCTGACCACTATTACAGCCCAGTAAGTGTTTTATATAGCTCACATAGGATGTACGTTGACATCCTACACCAACCTTGATGTGAGTCATAGGAGGCATACAGTTTAATTCAAAGAATATGGCCTGGGAAATTTAACTGCAATCTGCAGGTTTTCTCAATTGGTGGCCTACTGTGTGTTATGTAATATACTGAATGTTGCTGGGCACATGGTTAATTCCTTTTTATATTAAGCATAATGTAATAACAGGATGTTTCAAAGGAATTTATCATGTTTTTTATATATGTTGTGATAAGCCAAGATTCACAACCATGTAGTAGGACTGTGTATGACACATGATACAAAGAGATTCACTTTTATGGAATTGGAACATATGTATGTCATCATACTGATACAATGACAGATTGGAACATATGTATGTCATCATACTGATACAATGACATATTGGAACATATGTACATCATCATACTGATACAATGACAGATTGGAACATATGTACATCATCATACTAATACAATGACAGATTGGAACATATGTATGTCATCATACTGATACAATGACAGATTGGAACATATGTACGTCATCATACTGATACAATGACAGATTGGAACATATGTATGTCATCATACTGATACAATGACAGATTGGAACATATGTACGTCATCATACTGATACAATGACAGATTGGAACATATGTACATCATCATACTGATACAATGAATGAAACAGATTGGAACAATGACAGATTGAACATATGTCATCATAATGATACAATGACAGATTGGAACATATGTACATCATCATACTAATACAATGAATTGGAACATATGTACATCATCATACTGATACAATGACAGATTGGAACATATGTATGTCATCATACTGATACAATGACAGATTGGAACATATGTATGTCATCATACTGATACAATGACAGATTGGAACATATGTACATCATCATACTGATACAATGACAGATTGGAACATATGTATGTCATCATACTGATACAATGACAGATTGGAACATATGTACATCATCATACTGATACAATGACAATTGGAAATATATGTACATCATCATACTGATACAATGACAGATTGGAACATATATACGTCATCATACTGATACAATGACAGATTGGAACATATGTACATCATCATACTAATACAATGACAGATTGGAACATATGTACGTCATCATACTGATACAATGACAGATTGGAACATATGTATGTCATCATACTGATACAATGACAGATTGGAACATATGTACATCATCATACTGATACAATGACAGATTGGAACATATGTACATCATCATACTGATACAATGACAGATTGGAACATATGTATGTCATCATACTGATACAATGACAGATTGGAACATATGTACCTCATCATACTGATACAATGACAGATTGGAACATATGTACATCATCACATCACCATACTAATACAATGAATGGAACATATGTACATCATCATACTGATACAATGACAGATTGGAACATATGTACGTCACCATACGTCATCATACTGATACAATGACAGATTGGAACATATGTATGTCATCATACTGATACAATGACAGATTGGAAAAACATAAAGGAATACATCACCATACTAATACAATGAATGGAACATATGACAGATTACATCACCATACTGATACAATGACAGATTGGAACATATGTACGTCATCATACTGGTACAATGACAGATTGGAACATATGTACGTCATCATACTGATACAATGACAGATTAGAACATATGTATGTCATCATACTGATACAATGACAGATTAGAACATATGTATGTCATCATACTGATACAATAAAAGATTGGAACATATGTACGTCATCATAATGATACAATGACAAATTGGAACATATGTACATCATCATACTAATACAATGAATTGGAACATATGTATGTCATCATACTGATACAATGACAAATTGGAACATATGTACGTCATCATAATGATACAATGACAGATTGGAACATATGTACATCATCATACTGATACAATGACAGATTGGAACATATGTACGTCATCATAATGATACAATGACAGATTGGAACATATGTACCTCATCATACTGATACAATGACAGATTGGAACATATGTACGTCATCATACTGATACAATGACAGATTGGAACATATGTATGTCATCATACTGATACAATGACAGATTGGAACATATGTACGTCATCATACTGATACAATGACAGATTGGAACATATGTACATCATCATACTGATACAATGACAGATTGGAACATATGTACGTCATCATACTGATACAATGACAGATTGGAACATATGTATGTCATCATACTGATACAATGACAGTACCTCATCATTGGAAGATTGGAACATATGTACCTCATCATACTGATACAATGACAGATTGGAACATATGTATGTCATCATACTGATACAATGACAGATTGGAAGATATGTACGTCATCATACTGACACAATAAAAGACTGGAACATATGTACGTCATCATACTGATGCAATGACAGATTGGAACATATGTACATCATCATACTGATACAATGACAGATGGAAGATATACGTCATCATACTGACACAATAAAAGACTGGAACATATGTACGTCATCATACTGATACAATGACAGATTGGAACATATGTACATCACCATACTAATACAATGACAGATTGGAACATATGTACATCATCATACTGATACAATGACAGATTGGAAGATATGTACGTCATCATACTGACACAATAAAAGACTGGAACATATGTACGTCATCATACTGATGCAATGACAGATTGGAACATATGTACGTCATCATACTGATACAATGACAGATTGGAACATATGTATGTCATCATACTGATACAATGACAGATTGGAACATATGTACATCATCATACTGATACAATGACAGATTGGAACATATGTACCTCATCATACTGATACAATGACAGATTGGAACATATGTATGTCATCATACTGATACAATGACAGATTGGAAGATATGTACGTCATCATACTGACACAATAAAAGACTGGAACATATGTACGTCACCATACTGATACAATGACAAATTGGAACATATGTACATCACCATACTAATACAATGAATGGAACATATGTACATCACCATACTGATACAATGACAGATTGGAACATATGTACGTCATCATACTGGTACAATGACAGATTGGAACATATGTACATCATCATACTGATACAATGACAGATTGGAACATATGTACATCACCATACTAATACAATGAATGGAACATATGTACATCACCATACTGATACAATGACAGATTGGAACATATGTACGTCATCATACTGATGCAATGAAAGTACAATGACTGACACAATTGGAACATATGTACATCATCATACTGATACAATGACATATTGGAACATATGTACGTCATCATACTGATACAATGACAGATTGAAACAATGATCATAATGATTGATTGGAACATATGTACATCATCATAATGATACAACGACAGATTGGAACATATGTACGCCATCATAATGATACAATGACAGATTGGAACATATGTACGTCATCATACTGATACAATGACAGATTGGAACATATGTACATCATCATACTAATACAATGACAGATTGGAACATATGTACGTCATCATAATGATACAATGACAGATTGGAACATATGTACATCATCATACTGATACAATGACAGATTAGAACATATGTATGTCATCATAATGATACAATGACAGATTGGAACATATGTACGCCATCATAATGATACAATGACAGATTGGAACATATGTACGTCATCATACTGATACAATGACAGATTGGAACATACCTTTTCTTGCTGTGTATTCTGAGGATGACTCTGTGATTGCAGGAAGTCCAACTTCCGTTGGTGAACTTTTTATATTAAGAAAAGCAACGATTGATACAAGCATACAAAGAATACCTGTAGGAGAGAGAAATTAAATCAACATAACTTAAAGGAGAAACGGAGACTTTCTGACGATGGAAAGTTGCAAGAAACAAACGATCCAAAGCAACTCAGTCAGTATCAGATTAACATCATAAAACTTTGCTTAGAGAAACTGTTTAATGACTTACTGTCAAATAGTGATCTAAGGGGGAAACTTAAATTCTTACCACACTTCTGATTCTACCTGTATACTCCTATGCACAAGCTTCTTTCCTAGACCAAGTTAATTCCAATTTTGCATGAGCATGCAGAACTCCATATGGTTGACTTAATTTTGGCTTTTATCAATATATGCAAAACAATGTGAAATGTTAATGATGAATAATTTCTTATGTAAATCGGAATGAACATGAACAATCTTCTTCGGCATCTTACAGCATCAAAATAAAGTTATTTTCATTCAACATACCAACTTCATACCTTGCACAGAACTTGATTCCGAACTGATGATTGAATCATATCCCTTTTTTATGCTAAATAACTAATTAATATGCATGAATGTTCCTGACAATCACTGACAAGATCTCTATGGCTTCTACCGATACAAAGTTTCATGATAATACCAGACCTGCCAACCTTTAGGATCATCAAACTATATTCTGGAACTACAAAAGTTGTATTTTGATAAAAAAAACTGTCCTCTTCAAACAAAATGTACAAAACAAAGGTTAACTGTAGCTGAAAAAAAATTACCACTGTACTTTCAGTTTCTCTTATTGTACGAATCTGAATCGGTTAAGTCGGCAAAATCAATCCTTCAAGAGGACATGAAAGCCAACTGAGCGTAAAAAGTATGTGTAAACAAAAATATTTAAAAGGATAAAAAAATATAAAAAATTATTTTATAAAAATAAATAAATCATATTCTGGTGCCAAAAAACCTACAATCGTATTCTCAACATTTTCCCGTATTAAATACGGCAAAATCGTACTAGTTGGCAGGTCTGTAATACTACTTAGCACTCACCAACAAATGAAACTCCTACAAAAGCTCCGACTGGATGCCGAGGTTAATAGAAGTCGCGCTGATTAGAATATCTATTCAAGGTAAATTTTGGCTGGCATATTCTTAAAGATTAAAAAAATCTTTTTCTCAGATGTTGCTGTCCTTTTGCAAAGATTTGTTTCAGGTGGCTAAAGAGTTATAAAATATTTTTTTTTTATCTGGTATTTTCAGTAAATTTTAAAGCAATCAAGCAAACTTTGGCTCTACACATCCAAAGATCTTATACATGTATGTATGCCCAGGGGCAGACTGGCAGGTTAACCCTTCGTGACCCACATGGTTGTGGCACGGCTGATTGTACATGCACTTTTCAAACAAGAAAGCAATCCATGGAGTTGCTGATCTCATCACGCATACAGCATAGTGGGGGAAATAGCTAACAGAGTCACTATAGTTTTGTGACTTTTGGCACAAAAAAGTACAAATTAGTACAAAATCACATATTTGAACTCTTGACCTCTGACCCTAATCATTGAAACAACTTCAGAAATTTTTCACAATTATTGTACCCTACTGTATGACAACATTTATGCTCACATCACTTACCAATCCATAACTATAGGGAAAAATGGTGAAAAGTGGTCAATAGCTCTGTGACCTTTTGACCCCAGTCTACCGGACACAAATTCATGTACCAAGGTATCATGGTACAACATAGAGGTAGAGGTCTTGTACTTTTTGAGATTAAATGCTTAAAACTTTTGCATAAAAACACTTATTCGACCTTTGATCCATGGACCTCCAATTATTTTAAATTTTTAAAAAAATTACAAACAATATGAATATGTAAAAAAAATCCTCCATTTTCATTATTCACAAGAAATAATACAAGCTCATACAATTAGGCAATTTTAACATAATTTTGCCTAAAAATTGCAAATTTATGTTAATATTTTCTTTATTTTCACTTTTTTATTAAAAAGTGTATTGTCTTGGCATTCATATAAACCAAACTAGTAGTGATATAAAACAATAGGAAAGTTGTGAAAATTAATTTTGAAAAAAAAAGTTCCAAAAATTTGAAGCCCCTGAACATATTTTTTTGCTGATAGTAGCCTAGCTTGGAGTTGACCTTATCTATTTTTTTTTTTATTTTTTTTTTGCAGGCCACCAGGCCACTTTCAGGCCACGCCATTGGGAGTCCCGAATACCCAGACAGGAAGTCCACACACCCTGTGTATGGCATACACTTCCTTCTGAAAATGCTCAAATAGTATATGGGGTCTCTTTAGTTTATGATCTACCTGCACAGCTCATTGGTGTCCTCCATCCATAAACCTGAGCAGACATAGAAAAAATGATTGGCCCGATGGCCCCCGCAAAGTTAGAGGCAGAGGATAGCATTCCCCAGTAAGAGCCAAGTACCGATGGGTGGAACCACTGCAAATCAAACAAGAATTATACCCATTTTAGACAGCTATTCCTCATTTTATAATGAGTGTTTACAGTCAGTCTACATATTATTCAGCAAGTATATGTGACTATATACATTGTACTGTACTGCAAAGTGAAAGCTATGATGTAACAGGCACAACTACCATCCATTCTTTTTTTAATCTCATTACAGAATAAGTTTGCTTTAAAACCTGACCATGAAATACCCTGGCAGTTATGGCAGAGTAGGCTGGGAATTACATGCTTGGTCAATTTTCACGATTGCAGACTAAATTACAGTCACTGCTGCAGCAACCCTGGATTTAAATAATGAATTTCACAGCTGATCCACCGAACACAATGGCACTTGTTAGGACAGTCATAAACAGTGCACTATTTTCACACATAACAAAAACAATTGTTTACATGCTGTTTAATAACATGAAATGGTTTATGAGGGAGGGCATTGTTTCATTTGAAAATCGTTTAACACAGAAAACTGTAATTAAAGGGGAACACTTAAATACAAATTGATTGAAGTGGTATATGATGAAAATTAACGGATTTGGTTCGGGATCACACAAGTCCATTTTATATGAAAGAGAACTTCAAAAGAAACAAAAAGAAAAAAAATGGTGAATAACACATTAAAAAGTCCTATTCGATTAAGGAGATATTGTAATTTAAAGTTTAGTATCATTTGTGTAGAAACTACTGAAATCACACTAGTTGTGATGTCACAGCCTCAGATTCCTCAAAGTCTTTGTGTTCTACCATGTTTTACTCTGCAATATTGTAGCTTAAAAACCATTGGGTATGTCAATATGATGTAATTAATACAACATCATTGGCGTAAGCAAATCACAACCTTTACAAAACGTTGTGCGTTAGAAGAGCAATAACTCACAGATAGTATTTTACTGCACATACCTGCTTCAAGAGTTTTGCACAAGCAGGCCATCCACAACCCTGTGCGAGACCATTAAGAAACCAGACGAGCATAAACGCACTCAGAGAATGGCAAGAGGAGAAGAGGACATTGAGCGCACCGACCAACACTAAACCAATCGTCAACAACACTCTTGGATTCAGTTTGTCTGAGAGCACCCCACTGACGAACTTACTCAATGCATAGGCTACAGACAGACTGCTGGCAATTGCACCTGTGTAAGAAAGGAAATAGAACAGGATAAGAAGAATGTGGGTTATGGGCATCATGGGGCTATTAACTGAATAGCTCCATGTGGGCATACAGTATACAGTGCTCAAAATTTACAAAAGCATACTAGCCTAGGGGCTAGTTGTAAATAGGCTACTGGAGCACGATACCAATGACTCGTGCCAATCGGGATAGTCCAGACCACAAACACTTATTGCTGTTTTACAGGGGCGGCCCGCTCGACCCTCCGTGGGCCCGCCCTGCCCCCCTGGGAAACCGCCCTGCCCCTCATGAGAAATAAAATTAAAAATATTTATTCTTTTAAAAAAAAAAAAAAAAATATTTTTAAACTTAATAATCTTAATTAACCTCATAAATGAATACAGAATACAGAATGATAGCATAGTAAGCAATTGTCCTGTTTGTAAAGGCCCCTGGACTCAATGCTGAAAAGACGCAGCACTCCGCGGGCACATTAATGTGCCCCTCAACAAGTCTAGCACCCTGCCCCTAATTTGAATCAAGCTAGGGGTCTGAGTATCTTAGAAGAAAATAAAACAGTATGTGCTTGAGAAAGAGCTTAGTCAGGCTAGACCAAACATTAGTCAGGCTAGACCAAACATTAGTAAGGCTAGAGAAAACCTTAGTCAGGCTAGAGGAAACCTTAGTCAGGCTAGAGAAAACCTAAGTCAGGCTAGAGGAAACCTTAGTCAGCCTAGAGGAAACCTTAGTCAGGCTAGAGGAAACCTGAGTCAGGCTAGAGGAAACCTTAGTCAGGCTGGAGAAAACCTTAGTCAGGTTAGAGAAAAGTGAGGCGAGGAGGCCTGATAGGCTAGTAATAAACCAATGCTAATTTTAAGCCATGAGAATATGAGAACGGGACAAAGGGGATTCACAAAAATTTCAAAAAGCAATTAAAAAGACAAATCAGATCAAAATGAATCATCTCCTTAAACAACTAAAATAATTTAATCATGACAAGAAAAATTATTCAAACAATCTTATGGTCAAGAAGTTTATGAACAACCTTTTCAAAAATTTGAAAGAAAATTGTTCTGAATGTGCATGGAATAAGGCATGAACAAGTGACAGGGAAAAGTGACGAAGTAGTATTGAGGCCTTATGTACCACCAGGCACACAGTGTATACATGTAAGGTAAGGTAATATAAGGAAATTCATAGGTTTTTTTGTTGAGTGATGTAACAAATTCAACTTGTATGAAGTACGTACAATTAAGGCCTTGAAATTCAAAATGCTGCAAAATGGTCATGGTGTATGAATGCTTAATAATATTTGATAAAACGTTTTGCTATATTCACGGTTTATAGCATTATGTTATGATCTCAAGCTGTTCCTACCGGCCGGTAGATCTTGAAAGGTTCTTACCCAGCTCAGTCTTGGCAAGGTTTTCTTCCAGGATTATGGTAGGGATGAGATAGGCGAATGACTTCCTGCACAAATATATAAGACAATACCCAGCAAACATAACGGCAAACATTGATATCTGCCATCTCTTTAAAAGATCCATATTGGGTCAGATGATGGTATCCAATCTAAAAAGAATCAAAGAAAAGAAGGAATGAATATACTATATAGAAGTTCATGTCATACACAGTGTCTAGCACCACATACTGTATATGGTAAACAAGGAATACTCAGTGCTACAGACATTAAGTGTGCAAGCTCTTTCCTTTCAGTATGCTATCATAGGGGCATTAAATAATATGCCCAACGTGCATCAGATAGAGGCATCATATTACATTCGCACGTGTTGGCAATGTAATTAAGATCGTAGCTGTGCCAGGCCAAGCAAATAATGATATCATATTAGGTTGCCCTTGCTCTGGCGAGGCGTGTGATGTGCAATTGCCGATTTTGGCCAAAATCGGCGGTTGCAGTGCATACTAAATGGAAAGCGGAGGTACATCTCATGGACAGCTGCACATGGAACCCCTCAACAAGCATTCTTTTGAGTTGTAATCCTTATTGACAAATTTTCAAAGAATTTCAGTAAAACCTTTGTACTGTATAAGCGATACAACTAATCTTAGTCCAAGAATTAAAAAAATTAATAAATAATAATAATCTAAGAAACCGCATAGTAAACTTACTTCATGAAACACAGTAAACTTACTTCATGAAATACATAGTAACCTTACTTCATGAAACACATACATGTAGTAACCTTACTTCATGAAACACATAGTAAATTTACTTAATGAAACACATGGTAAGCTTACTTCATGAAATACATAGTGACCTTACTTCATAAAACACATAGTAAACTTACTTCATAAAACCACATAGTAACCTTACTTCATGAAACACATAGTAAACTTACTTCATAAAACACATAGTAAACTTACTTCATAAAACACATAGTAAACTTACTTCATAAAACACATAGTACACTTACTTCATAAAACACATAGTAACCTTACTTCATGAAACACATAGTAAACTTACTTCATAAAACACATAGTAAACTTACTTCATAAAACACATAGTAAACTTACTTCATGAAACACATAGTAACCTTATTTCATAAAACACATAGTAACCTTACTTCATGAAACACATAGTAAACTTACTTCATAAAACACATAGTAAACTTACTTCATGAAACACATAGTAACCTAACTTCATGAAACACATAGTGAACTTACTTCATAAAACACATAGTAACCTTAATTCATGAAACACATAGTAACCTTACTTCATGAAACACATAGTAAACTTACTTCATAAAACACAGTAAACTTACTTCATGAAACACATAGTAACCTAACTTCATGAAACACATAGTGAACTTACTTCATAAAACACATAGTAACCTTATTTTATGAAACACATAGTAACCTTACTTCATGAAACACATAGTAAACTTACTTCATGAAATACATAGTAAACTTACTTCATGAAACACATAGTAACCTTACTTCATGAAACTCATAGTAAACTTACTTCATGAAACACATAGTAACCTTACTTCATGCAACTCTGTAGCAATTTAGTTACACTAGGAATTTTCCAGAATTTCAGGTGTGAATAACATCTCATTATAAAGTAAAAAATCAACCTCCTTAATGGATACTGGAGAGTGCACACTAAGATAATCCACAACATCATCAACAGGAAACTCTTTAGTAAAAACAGACACAAAGTAATCATTCAAAATCCCAGCCATATCCTTACCACTATTGATAGTAACATCATCATTACCCTGAAGGGGACCAACAACTTCCTTGGTTTTTTGCTTTGAGCGAACATAAAAATGAAACCACTTAGAATTAATCTTAACCTCTTTGGACAAATGTTTTTCAAAAAGCACTTTAGTATCCCTTATCAAACCCTTTGTGAACTTTTCATTATCCTTATACCTAGCAAGTTCCACAGGACACCCACTGTGCCTAAAACAATGCCACAACTTCTTTTTCCAAACAGCCTGCAAAACCTATCAAGACATCCACACTGGCCGATTATGCCTACAGACTTTCTTTAATGGGACAAACCTATTTACACCTTCCAAAACTATAGTTCGAAAATTATCCCATGCTTTAGAAGGATCTAAGTCACAGAGCAAAGAAATGCAATCAAATGACAAATTATCCTGAAGTGCAGCAAAGTCAGCATTCTTAAAATCTAAAACCAGTTTATTAGCTGGAGAAGCCTTTGTGAAACAATACAGATCAAAACTAATGAGGTCATGATCAATATGATGTGGATCTCTTTGTGTTAGTGAAAGCTGGTGCAACTAAACAAGGCTCAGCAGCTGCTTCATGTGCTATCTGAACTATTTATTACACTGATCATATCAATTCAACAGCTGCTTCATGTGCTATCTGATCATATCAATTAAGCAGCTGCTTCATGTGCTATCTGAACTATTACACTGATCATATCAATTCAGCAGCTGCTTCATGTGCTATCTGAACTATTACACTGATCATATTAATTCAGCAGCTGCTTCATGTGCTATTTAAACTATTTCACTGATCATATCAATTCAACACTGATCATATCAATTCAGCAGCTGCTTCATGTGCTATCTGAACTATTACACTGATCATTATCTGAACTATTACACTGATCATATCAATTCAGCAGCTGCTTCATGTGCTATCTGAACTAGTACACTGATCATATCAATTCAGCAGCTGCTTCATGTGCTATCTGAAGTATTACACTGATCATATCAATTCAGCAAGATTTAAAAACCCACTTTATGTGCTATTTACAAACAAACACATTGAAATTTAGTTTAAATACATTTTTTTTAAAGGATCTTCCATGAAAAGATTCCACTAAAATTCTAGTTGAGACTTTATAGGGGACATGAAGTATGATACAATCATTATTTTATATGATAGATGACAAAAATGTAAACCAACTACCATAAATCAGCAGGTCAAAATCCATGGGTGGGATCTGCCAACCGAAAGTTGGAGGGGCGGAAGTTAAAAGTGGGGGACAAAATGATGCTAAGATGCAAAAAATCACCATACAGTCTGGTACAAATTCGTTAAAAAAAAGTGGGGGGACCCGTTGCCCAACCCTAAAATCCCTCCTAGATGGCAAAATGATATTCCTATCTGAAGTTATTCATGTTTAAAGTCAAACGTTGCCATTATGTTTAATTCTGATCCAAATCAAAAACATAATTCCCCAACAAGGGCATAGAGATTACACTGTATTTCTTTATCAATTTTATAAAAGGGTTTTGGGAAATGGGGGGGGTAGGTTGAGGGCAAGCTTAGCAGCTGCATTAGCCCTGTCATTGCCAGGGATGCTGATAGCATACAGGGTGCAAAAAATTGATAATATTCAAAAGGAGATTGAAAAGGAAGAATTAAGCAAGATTCATTACATGAAAAGTATTAAAAAAATCATTAATATATTAGACTATACAGAATCTGCTGCAGAAGTGGCAGCCAATTGCTAGTGGTTCAATTGGAGTTGTCTCTTTATCAGGTGTTGTAACAGCGTCCATATTTATCATTTTGGAAGGGTTTGCAGTTAGTTGTGGTATTGCAAAAAATTAGTGAGGAAAGCTATAAAGCATAATGAGATAAGATTTCTTCTAGCTACTTCTAAACTGAATACTATATCACGTTATATTTCAGAAGCCTTACAAGATGGTGTTATAAGCCAAGAAGAATTCAAATTAATTTTAAGTGAATCTGAAAAGTTTTCTGCAATAAAGGAAAAGATAAGACATAACTTGGCTACCAAAAAAGGTACTGCTCAATTACTAAAAGGCAGAAAAAGAAAAATTAATTGAAGAAGTTAAAAAAAAAAACCAAAACAGGAAATTCTACAAAAACTCAGTTTAAAATTACAATCTAAGATTGTTAAAGAAAACAAAGATGACCTCCATACGTAATGTATACTTGGAACAAAAAATATGTTTGTAAAAAGTAAAGAGAATGGATCACAGAACAAAAAAACAAATTAACAAACATTTGCTACAGCAGTGCTGGAATGTGGATAGGAGATGCCGCAAAAGAAACTAAACAAGCAAGCAAGAGTTACAGATTAAAGTCGCTAAGGAATATTTAACAAAACAAGCTTTGTGGCAAATTTACAGAGCTCCTCCAAAATATATTCCACGGCCAACAAGTGTGAATAGTAACAGTGCAAAACCTAATGACTTGCATAAAGCCGATCTATTATTTTTGCCACATGATAAAATTGGTAGAAAAACCTACAAATATGCACTTACAGTCGTTGATGTGGCAAGCAGGTACAATGAAGCTGAAACCCTTACTGATAAAACAGCAGTTTATAAAAGTAACTAATGCTTTTGGGAAAATCTACAAAAGAGAACTGTCAGGACCAATGGTCTTTCCAAAAATAATCAAGGCTGACCCAGGAAAAGAATTTATGGCAGTGTGAACAATTTAATGAAAAACCACAATGTTATTTTTCAGAGAGGTGAAGTTGGAAACCATAGAGTGCAAGCAATTGTAGAGTAATTTAATAGAACTTTAGCTGAACGGTTATTCTCATCAGTATGCTAAGGAAATGGCAAGCCTCAATGTGGGCATTGTAACTCAGAGGAGCCGACAGGTGACTCAGGGGAGTTCAACAAAGTGAGTTAAAGGTTACCTGAAGTTGTAAAAGCATTAAACAACAAAGAAACTAGATTAAATGACTCTAGACCTAAAGATGCAATTAAAATGAAATCAGTGAAGCAAAGTCCATTGCTACCCCCTCAGAAAGGCGTAAAGTCTGTTATGAAGAAGAAATTATCCCAGCCACAGCCCTAAGTAAGATATTTATATGCTCCGGGAGAAGCTGAAAACGATAAGCAAAAAAGAGCCACAGATCCTATTTGGTCTATCCAAACTTACAACATCAGAACATATATTATTGAAAGGAAATCAACCTGTACTGTATTATTTAGATTGTCCAGGAAATGCTTGTCCTGAAAGATCATTTGTAAGAGAGGAGCTACAAATTGTGCCCTTTGATACCAAGTTACATAAGTAACTTACAAGTAACCTACAAGTAACCTACAAGTAACTTGCAATTGCAATTATATGTATATAATAAAGATCTTCACAATGGAAATCATTATGCCATTACATACTTTAAGTTCTGTTATTATTTTCTTCGACGGGTATACATTGTGCGGTTATTACCAGTATAGTAAATTCAAAACTAGACTAGAAAATATATTCAAAGTCGTGAAGAAAAAAATATATAAATATCATGGAACAGATGATTTAACTTCTCAAAGAAGAGGAGTCATCCCTGAGTCGCCTCACAGCTCCCTTGAGTCGCCTGTCGACTCCCTTGAGTCACGAGGCTCCGACAGAACACTATACATCTTACTTCTGATGCCCACATATTCCTTTAGGTCTGACATTTATTTCATCTTTCATTTTGCCGAGTACCTCTTTGTTTTCATTTGAATAGAAAAAATATTCTGGGGTATAATCACTTGTGTCATATATATTGGGAATGCAATAATTTTCCAGTGAACTCAGAAGCATATCGTGATAAATATCTTGTGTAGACATTCATGATAAAGGAATCTGTGTCAGTATATAATAGTTAACAACTGCGTGGCTGACTGATTGAGTTAGGGAATATTTTCTTGTATACATCATAATAGAACCAATACATATCTTCTTTAGATAGATCAAGTATACTCATTCCCACATACATTGGTTTGTTCATGAAGAACTTTTGTTTGTACATTTCGATTCCACATAGATTTTCATTGAATATTTTGATACCAGCAAAGTTGGGTTTATTGAAAAGCTTGGAAGCTCTTATCAGCTTCTGTTTTTCAATGATTCGTATATCTCTCTCGTATTATGACTTTTTTCCATTGCTTTAACAAACACAGAATTACACATATCCTTGTAGAAGCCTTTTTCAAATTTGTTCTTTGCTTTGAGCCCTTCTTACGATATTACTTTGATATATGATTTCATCCATGCAATTTGAATTTTAAATTCTATGTTTTTAGTGACTTTTAAACCCAAGTACATGTATCTATATAAAGTTTGTTCATGGATAATGTATTTTTCGCGCTTCATTAGATGTGAAACTAATTTTTCTCAATGGGGAATGTTATTTTTTCTCTATTAATTTTTTCTGATAACCTGATAACCATTCTTCTTTAAGTTTTATCTTTTCTGGAGCTGGGAGATAATCATTGGTTTTCTGCTTTTGAGAATCTCCTCAGGTTCTAGGTCCACTTCAAATATACACCCAGTGGGAAAGTCATCACAACCACCTCATTTATAACATCTAAAAACTCTTTTTTCGTCATCATTTGATAGTTCTGCCCACCTAAAAACGCCAACAGGTAATTTCCGGGTCATAACAGTTGGGTATAGACTGTTCACATCGTAGTATTGTATATAGTTTGGATTCTCCACTTTTTTTTAACTAAATACTTGTTCTTTCCTCACAGTACCAAGAAGCACATACTGTACTGATACCACCCCGAATTCCTCGTTCAATGAAATGATACACATCTATTTGATCTTCTGTGATTAATTCAAGTTTTACTTCCAATGTTTTGAGCAATAAATCCCATGATAAACTTGGAGCTGTAAAGTAATGAGCAGGATTAACTTCATAATCTTTTATTGACTGTGTCCTAAAATTTTCAAACACATCTGCTACAAGATAAACATGTTTTTGGGTATAAATCGTGATAATCTTTCATAGTTACACATTCGAATGTTTCCCATACTTTTTTCGCATGCTTAGTCATCTGCTTTACATTCTTTATTATTCAAACAATCGTAAAATCCTTCAATTGGAGGCAGGTGATGTTCGTTTAGTTTTTTAAAAGAATCCTTATATTCATCAGGATATACACCGTTGCGGTACAATAAATTCAATTTATGGAAGTCAGCCAATGTTGCAGATTAATTACGCCACTGATTAAGAAAATGGAACTTCTCTTTACCTTTACCATTTTCATACAGATTTTTCACAAGTTGGTTCAAAGAAGATGACATAAACTGGAGAGTGTCTTTGAATACCAACCAGAGCACTATTTGGACAGTTAATTTTAATTCCAAATATTTTTCATAGTTATGAGTTATGCAGGTTACTTTTTCTCCATTTTGTAAAAAAAAAAAGGATAATGTGAGAATCATAACCTTTAAAGTTGTAAAAAAATACCGGTATATCTAAATATTCTTTCTCTATACAAAGTTTTCTATTACATTTATCATGCGCTGCATCGCAGAACTTGCCAGTAAAGTGATTATGATCCCTCAGTTTACAATGGGGGCTGTCTTGTTCTAATTTACCTCCAAAGAATCATTTCTTACATAACCAATAAGTTGTTGCTATGTTGGATATTCTTTCATCCTCTGGTGTCATTACTAATTCTTGTTCATTTGCTATTATGTGGTTTATTTCCTTATGAGTTGCTGATAATGATTGTAAAAACTTTGATCCCAGATTTCCAATTCCTCTTCTGTTGTAGCTGTGAATGATTCCTGATAGAATACCCCACCATTAAACACAACCATATCAAAATAACTACAAGCCTTGTGCTCGTGGGTTATTTAGTTCTAGCACTAGATTCAGGGGTAGCACGTTAATAACTACAAACCTTGTGCTCGTGAGTTATTTAGTTCTGGCACTAGATTCAAGGGTAGCATGTTCATAACTACAAACCTTGTGCTTCTGGGTTATTTAGTTCTGGCACTAGATTCAGGGGGTAGCGCGTTGAAGAATGCATTCAAAATCTGCATAAATGACAAATGGTGCTTTTTCCATATTTCTGTACTTCAGGCCTCCCAGTGACTCTTTTTTTAAATAAAGGTTTTTTTAAAGGTTGGAAAAGTTGAAATAAAGGTTTTGGATTTAAATAAAAAGGTTTATAAAGGTTAACTCATGGAATAAATTTTCATACAATGAGCATATTCTGGGGCAAAAGGCAGTTGGTGGCGCCAAAAGTCCATTACTTACGTGAAGTTGGAAATTTTATTTTGGTCCTGCTACTTTTTAAATGTGTGTTGAGAACAGATATGCTATTAAATGGATGTGTATACTTACCAATGAAGCTAAAACCTTGGCACTCGAATCATTTACCTTACTTAACTTTGAAAATAAAGGTTTTTAAAGGTTTTAAAGGTTATGTTGAAAGGAATAAAGGTTCAATTTATCAATAAAGGTTTTTAAAGGTTTTAAAGGTTTTAAGATTTTTAAAGGTTTACCGGGAGGCCTGCTGTACTTTGAAAATTTAAGTGTGTTTCCTGGCATACTCATCTTTGAGTTCTTTTTAGCTTGGTAACATTCTTTTTAAGCTGGAGTTGTTATGTTTATACAATTCCTATGATGGTCAACTTGTATTCTTTCAGAACTGAAATGTTGATTACATAAATCGCAAAAATATTTTTGCTTGCCATCTTTAGAAATAGAATAAAATAAACTATTAAATTTAGTTATGAGAATATAGTGACCATCTCGGGGCACAATGGGACCATCTTTCAACAGAACTTTTGTTGTATAAATATAATAGACTAATTGGTTTGATACTAGAATCTTGTTTACTGTAATATGTGGGATGTATATCATTCAATGTTTTTATACTAGTTGGACATTGATACACATTTACAACAATATTATTATCCCTTTCTATCTTTGGAATATCCCTTAGCATCACGGGAAACTTAGATATTTTTATTTGATGTTCATGTTTTTGTAATTAGAGACTCATCTCTACCAGATAAAAATGTGCAAGAATTGACCAAAGAAAACATTTATTATCTTTATTTTGGATATTTAATGCACATTTTTTATTAATTTGTACAACATTTATATAGATATTTTTGATATCAAGAATTATACCACCAGACTTGTTAAAAATTATATTCATATCTTTCCTCAATATCTTTCATGAGTTAATCATTGTTTCAGGAGTTGATTCTTTAGTAAGCATTTCCAGTAGCTTTATTCTGAGATAGAAATATTTTTTTGATTTCCATTTTCATCTATAATATTTTTCCTTCTACAATTTTTAATGTAAATTTTGTTTTAAATGCTCCAAATTTATCATACTGTTTAAACAGAGCGTATTTAAACTTTTGCCTATTCTCTCTAAAAACTTTCCCAATAGTTTTGGTTAGAATCAATTTACCCACTTTATTATGGACAAATTTACCCATTATATTTGGATTTCCCTTATAAAAAAAATTACTTCTCTATCATTTTTATTCCTCGATTTAATTTCAACTCAAGTTAGTCTATTATTATCGGTAGCAGCCTTAGCAGCCTTCACCTCTGCGAATAAAGAAGGCTCAAAAATATCTTCGCGGGGTCATGAGGTTTATCAATTCTCTATTCAAGTTTTTCTAAAGCTTTTCCTTCATCTATAGTAAGCTTGATTATCTGGAATATTTTATCTATTGGGACTAACGTATTTTCTGAATTAATTTACTCTCATGTATGGAATATTCTATCTATTAGGAGCTTTTATAGGAGACCAAAGTCTGTGGGGTAAGACAGTGGAAAGATGTCAAAGAGGCAAAAAAGCTGGCATGATCTTCTTCTCCAGAAACAGCGATATGGGCCAAATCAATGGTGTGACAAAACGGTGGAAATGATCAAGTATACCTTCACAGTTTCCAATGACAGGGTTGACATTTCCAATGCAGAGATTCACCCTAACATAGGCTTGAGCATAAGCCACCAGCATTGATCAGATCCCTGATAAGTCGAGAATACTAACGAGCTGGAATGGGCAGAGAGTGCTCTGTGTGGAGTCTTTGTGGCTGGGTAATTCACAATATTGAGATTTTATATGTGGAATATTTTATCTATTGGGACATTTAATTATCAATATATTTTCTGTATGGATAGGACACAGGCAGAAGCCTGTGTAATCCAAAAATATTTTTATTTGCTAATTCTAGTCTAATGTGAGTAATGTATAGGGTAAGCCAGTGGGAAGATGTCAAAGAGGCAAAAAAGCTGACATGATCATCTTCTCCAAAACCAGCAGTTAGGGGCTTGCAAAATCCAAATCAATGGTGCGATTACCCGAGACATGATTTGGTATACCTGCTCAGTTTCCAATGACGGAGATGCACCCTAACGTGGACTAGAGCATAAATTAAAGCCACCAGCACTGATCTGAAACCTGATAAAAAGAGTAGGAAAGAGCCGAAATTAAAAGTCGAATGAACGTCATTGACCTAAAACATCAGGAAATGATGGACGGGCAGTGCTTTGGTAGGTCTGACACCCAAAAGTAGCCAATATAAACCTTAAAAATCCAGAAAATAGGCAAAATGATGGGACTTTGGGGCGGAACTTTGGGGGTGGGACTGGGAGTGGGACTTGGTGGGACTTGGGGCGGGACTTGGTGGGTGGAACTTGGGGACTTGGTGGGTGGAACTTGGCGGGACTTGTGGGTGGAACTTGGGGCGGGACTTGGGTGGGTAGGACTTGGTGGGTGGGACTGGGTGGAAGTTGGGATTGGACTTTAGGGTGAGGCTTGATGGAAGGGATGGGACTTTGGGGCTGGGATTTTGGGGTGGGACTTTAAAGATGGGGCGGGAATTTTGGGCTGGGAGTTTTGAGGTGGGACTTTGGGGTGGGTGGGACTTGGGTGGGACTTTGGGGGTGGGACTTTGGGGTGGGATTTTGGAGGTGGGACTTGGAGACTTTGGGGTGGACTTAAGAAGGGGTGAGACTTTTGGTGGGTGGGACTTGGGGTGGGACTTTGGGGTGGGATTTTGGGGTGGGACTTTGGGGGTGGGACTTTTGGGGTGGGACTTTAGGGTGGGACTTTGGGTGGGACTTTGGGGTGGGACTTTGGGGTGGGACTTTGGGGTGGGACTTTGGGGTGGGACTTTGGGGTGGGACTTTGGGGTGGGACTTTGGGGTGGGACTTTGGGGTGGGACTTTGGGGTGGGACTTTGGGGTGGGACTTTGGGGTGGACTGGTGTAGGACTTTGGGGTGATACTTTGAGGTGAAACTTTGGGGATGAGACTTTGGGATGGGACTTTCGGTGGTGGGACTTTGGTGTGGGGTCGGGGTTGGGGTGTGGTAGGCATGCACGCATGCGCGCACATAGCATTTGGTGTCAAATAGACTGAAAGCTAGTGAAATTTTCGGCACCATCTTTGGGGTTCACAATAACACATCCCCCAGCTTTCAGTCTATATTACGTCTCAACCTAAAGGTAAAGTGAAAGCTACAGCACCATATTTAAGGTTCACAGATCATACGTCCCTCAGTTTTCATTTGATCTTTGACATTTTTTCACCTCTGCACACAATAAATGCCAGGTTCGAATTGGCTTTAATGGTTGGCATACAAACCAGAGTGTTTGGATTCTTTCACAAAAGTACAATTCAGTTTTGAAAGATTTCAGAGAGCAAATAAAATGGACTTGTTTATACAGATTCATTTCAAAAGTGCTTGCAAAAAAATGATGTTATTACTGATGCGGACACCCAAGATCAAGTTTCCGGTGTACTGAGAAAAACAAAACATTTAAAATTGATTTTTAAAACAGATCAACCAACTGGTTATTGTATTATTTATATTTGCCAGGAAAATTTGGCTTAAAAAAATGCTTCTCTGTTTTTGCAGCTATTTATTTGGGTAGAAGTAGTATACTAAGTTAATTGTATTGATCTCTGTTAAATGTAATTAAAATTTACTGTTAAAATTCAAGGGAGCTACAGAAGATCAGCGCTAATGCCAATTAGCGCTGAGCTTTTGTTTAAATCTCTCTTAAATTTAACAGTAAATTTTAGTTACATTAATCAGGAGTCAGTACAATTAACTTACTCTACTATTGCGCCCTAAACGTGACTGGACTGGGACTGGAAGTGGATGATTATCGCATTTCATGCTTCTCTTTTCGAACAGTAATCAAAGAACCAGGTAGGATGTTATTGTTCTGTCCTACAATCAAGACCAATGTTTTAACTTCCCCTCCGCTGAATGAGAAGCAGGAGCTGCAAACGATGTACTTACCCTTTGATGTTCATTGTATGTCTGCATAGCTGTGGAAAAACGGGTTAGACGTGACTGAGGCTTAAACCAGGTAGGCTACCTCTAGCATCTCAGTCGTGTGCTCCACCAACTGAGCTACTGTACCTAGGCCTAACGTCCTTGCTATATAATAAACAAAATTAAGGGTTATACATGAAATTCAGGTTAATAGCCTACCAGTAGGCCTACCATTCCTGTACACCAAATTCATTAATATCTATTTCATTATGACAAACAAATGAAAACATGACCTCAAGAGTCAGGTTCTACGTCTAACAATTTGATAGAAGTGGACCCAACTTAGGCCTATTCAAATTAATTTTATTAGCCTTTTCTTTTTGCCAAGACCGTAAAAAGTCACGGTTCTTTAATTATAACGTAACACCAGTTCTTTAATTATAACGATTGGAACTTTACAGACATTGTACATCTAAGTCTCAACTGTTTCAAAGCTAAACTTACTACTTGGCTAACTAGTTTTTTTAAATTATTTTTACTCATACTTTTACGCTCGGTTGGCGTTCATGCTCTTAAACTAAATTAGTGAATGAACAAATGACATTACAATATAGGCCTACATCATACATATGTATAGTAAATGAAGCTTAATTTCGTGCACCCCTTAATTAGTGTAGGCCTATCCCTAATTTTGTGCACTAGGCCTACATAATATGTTCGATTTCAGTCCATCTGACCTACAGTAGGCCTAATTTCGAACAATCGAACTAAATACGAGCTAAAACTTACATTTAAAATCGTGAAAATAATGCTTGCTGGGGTAAGGGAGACAGATATTTCTTACCTAAAATGCAATATAACTCACATCCTAAAATATATTTTCCTTTCAGAAATTATTGGTACAGTTAAGCCAATAAAACAGCAATTTCCCTTCTCACTTGAACATACACATTCATCTGATATCACTGAACAGTTTTATTATGTAATGATGTTAGCTAAAAAAAAAAAAAAAAAAAAAGTTTAAACAAAGGTCACATCAGGTTCAAAACTTATGAATATTTAGCAGCCCAAAGTTTAACCCACCCTGTTTAACCTTAGGCTCTGACGTTACAAAAGTTCATTTCCATCCCGGGATATAGGATGTGAATTTTTTGTATCTTACAGTATTCTTACTCAAATGAATAATATGTGACTTGTGAGTGTTAATGCACACAAAAAAAGAAACATATTAAAGAAACAAATAAAATGTCTAGGTAGGCTAGATTCTTTTCACCAGATATCACTAAAAATAAGCTATTGAATCAAAACAATTTTTAGTGCGATTGCTTGTTAATCTTATGCACTCCCCCCCCCCTCCCCCCCACCACCCTCCCTTCCCCCATTGTTAAGACTCAGAAGAGTGAATTTTGAATTGTCAAATAGCCATATTACAGGAATATCAAAACTTTTCAACGCTATTTGAAGAAGGAATAACGAAAATATAAGTTGGGTGAATCAGTACACAGATAGCGGTCAGGGCTTAAGTTAAATAAAAATCTTATAGGGAAAATCCCGTAGTACGGAATTTAATCTTAAACTTTATTCATT